>DF241100.1:0-84033 GCA_000507305.1 Breviolum minutum Mf 1.05b.01
GTCTATTTTTTGACAAGACTGTATGAGACAGGACTGCATTCATTTTTAATGACAAGCCAGCATAAGACCGGTACTCATCCATTTTTATGACAAGCTGGCATAAGACCGGCTCTCGTCCATTTTTATGACAAGCTGGCATAAGACCGGCGCTCATCCATTTTACATAGATATGTATATACACATATACACACATATATATGTACATAAATATACTTCTCAGAAGGAATGTTTACATATTTTTCACCTTGAAAGGGGTAGCGCTAATCTTCCAACCCTCAATTTTTCGCAGTTTATAAGTTTCAGGTAGGGTACAACTTTGCACAACAACTTGTCAATCGTAGCAGTTAAAGCACTGATTGCTTTTTGACTAAAGAACAGTTCAACTGGTCAGTGCACAAAAAAAATAGCTAAAGATGTTGTGTGCCCACATGCTTCCACACGTTTCCCTTGAATCAACCACCTATCCCCTGGATCCTTTCTGGCCACAGGTAGTGTTTTTTGGAGTTTTACCTTCGTACCGTTGGGGTTGACCTAGGGTGTAGCTAACTCACACATCCTGAGGGAAAATTGGCCCCATGAAGCTGGCATAGGGGGTCATTAAAGGGGCCCATTTTGGAAAATCAAACGTGATGCTAAAAATGTGGTGATTTCTAGTGATCTGCGGTGCATTTTTATGAAAAGGTGCAATTAGCTTTGGCGGTACCTCTACAAAAAAAGGAGTCCCTGTATTACGGGGTACATGGGATTGTTGACGTATATCACCAGATAAGATGGCATCCTTGGGCAAAAAAACCGGCCTTTACAACCACCCTCCTCAACCTTCCACCACGTACCGCAAGTTTCTCCGCAGGTTAGGTCGTGGCTCGTTTGGCCATGGCGTGTCACCCTACACGCCAGGCCAAGTGCCACCAGGTGCCCCACCTTCGGCGCGCAGTGTGTCAGGCTCTGGCAATCGGCAAACCTTAGAAAAAACAGCCGAACCACATCGCTTTTGTGAATCTTAACCGGAGTTCAGGGATGATTTATTAGGATGTTGCGAGCCAAATTGACTCAGCAGCATCCTTTTAGTTCAGGGATCATGATGGTGAATAAACTAGTTAGTTAAGGCCCGCTATTTTTTTTCGAGGGGGGTGGAGGGGGAGTTAAAGTTAATGTGGCATTTGGGGATGGTGCCCTTAGAAGTGTATGGGGATCTTTCATGGTACAAGATGGGCGTCTACCACTGGTCATAACTGGGTGGGGTGAAATAACCCCTATGAGTGGATTGCATCGGAGAGATCATTGGAAATGCCAGCCATTTTGGGGGGCTACCCTCCCGAAGTTTAACATAGCCCCTGAAAAATGATGGTTGGAAGACTACTTTCCTTTTGGGATGGTACATTTTCAGGGGCTAGGGGTATCCAAAGTTGATGCTACTACAGTATGGTAAATGTTTGGTGGGATTTTCCCCCGAACAAAAAAAGGAGTGCATTATTTGAGGTGGTGTCATTATTGCATTCGCTGGTGCTTGGATTGGAAGGGAGCGATAATTTGCAGTGCTGGGGGTGGTCTAATATGATTTCATAGTAGGGAACGATGAATGGAGCTACCCCCCCAAGTTTCTTCGTGAAACCCACTGCATTTTAGATGATCCGTGTTATTTTCTTAAGGGTTTAAAACCTATCTATGCAATCGGGGGTGGGGTGAAATTAAAGGCTTCTTGCAGTTTTGTAGTTGGAAGCTGTTTCTCCTGAGGCATGCTTAGTTCGGTTACACTCCGGTAAACTAACATAGCACTGGGAAATCCAGTATTTGAAGATGTATCTCCTATTGGAAATGGTGGGTTTTCCATTGCTATTGTTAGTTTACCAGAGGGTATAGTTTGTTTCGGATGTTCCCGATTTTTTGATCCTACGAGTCTACGGGGGGGTGAATCTTGGTGGCCGGAAAGGCCATGATGCCAGTTTCTCAGGTGGTGGTTATACTGTAAATGGAAGAAATCCGGCTAAACCAGTTGAGGTTGGTAGATTATCCCATGATTTATAGGATTTAGGGTTGTATGCATCCCAAGTGGTGCAGGATTTCTTTCAATAGGAATATCACTTTGTTGATGATATTCCTTTTGAGTCACTTCGAGCACTTGAAACCAGACAGAGGTTTTTCTTGTTGCTGTTGTTTTCCAAGGAAGTTCTCTTTAACCAGCTGCATTTGCGAGTCCAGCAATCACAGTGCCTTGGTCCTTCAAAAAGATGGAACCTTATTTCATTTACACGGGGGACAACAATATGCTCAGGGAAGTTACCTAGGACCCTCCCTAAAGCTAACATTGTGGCCAACTGGCCAACTGAAAAATAGACCCTTCCAAAAGGAAACGAGTATTCCAACCAACCATTTTTTGATGCTATGTAAGTTTCAGGGAGGGTAATTATAGTTGTATATACAGTTATTTTGGAGTTTGGAGTTGAGTTTCAGGGCATGAGGTTTTCTCTCTGAAAATCTTTTCTCTGAAGTGAAATTTATACAGCTTTTTTTGGAGTTGTTTCTCCTTTGGGCGCGTCAAAGAAAAGTGTTTGTTGTCTGGGCTGGCTTTTTCGTTGGCATGATATGGCATGGCATGATGCCGCTGGGGTGGAGTTACAAGTGGGCAATTTTTTACCACGGTAGAAAGTCAAGGCGGCCAGATCACCCGAAATCCACACCTCGGGGAGGGCGTGCAACTATCAATGCTTAACTTGCATGAAGATCCTACCTTTGGTAATATAGCTATGACTATCAGCAATTTATTTTTTGTGGAACAATGCTCGGAAAAAAACAAACGTACTTTGTAACACTTAGGAATTAGGATAGATTTATAGAATTTCACCATGGTCATCAACGACTTCATCCAAGTATGCTGATTCGTCCAGGTTGGTGATAGTAGAACTCCTTAGGGGAAGTTATAATACGAAGTTCCAGTGATCGACCTCATGGCTACCAGCAGCTGGAAACTTCCAGTGTGTCGGTTTATCATGGCTCCTTAATTGGCCACCTTGTAGAAAAAACATCTGCACTAGTTGATAGGTAGTTGATCAATGTATATCCCATTCTTGCTTCAACAAACAGTTTAATGTCTCCATTCGGGAGACAACATGTTTGAAACTTCTAGGCTTGCAAATGGCTGAGTATTGTGGATGATTTGCCCCAAGTTTGTTCCCCCCCCGTTATCAGTTGGAAACTTGGAACACTTTCTAGCACTTATATTAATGGGTACCCTGGGGCCCTTGGCGAAATAACCGAGGCAAGACAGAGAACAGGAACTGCGGAAGCAGTTGCACGAACTGAAAGAGATGGAAGAAGCTTGCCACCCTTAAATCCCCAAAAAATTACCGAGCTATAAATCAACCAATTCAGACGAAAAAACTTGTGTTTTGTTGAGTTTGTGAGTTTTTTTTTGCATGGGGAAAACACCAATTATTCACCATCATTTGGGGAATTTGTTGTTATGTTTTCCAACCACATCTAAGTAAATATCTTAAATTATATACATGCTTATTGATCAAACGTTTCTGGAAAAAACAACATTGATGGAAAGCGAAAGTCTACATGATTGTCATCACGACCCGTGACGTACACTCCTCCAAGAAGCGTTATTTCTAAAGGAAAACGGAATTCAAGAGGTCGGTTGAACAAGAATTGAGGATTGGCTGCAAGCTGGAAAGAATTCGCGGTTAAGGTCGTTACACTGGAAAACTGAAGGGAATTTTATCAAGCACCTTTCTTTGTAACCATTGTAGTCGCACCCACCTTTGAGTAACATTGTCCTATTTTAATATTAGTTTTAATGTGTAGACATAGGTTTAATTAGACTTCTATGTGCCACCAATTTGAAAATGTACACACACCTAATATTACAACCTGCACCTGAACTCAATCTCAAGACCAGATTCCTTTTAATGTTTTGAATCATATTTTGACCCTTGAAAAAAAGTCATTTAAGTCGGGCAAGTTTGGCCTTGTTGCCAAGGACCTCTTTTTGCGAGCAAAAGAGGAGGTACAAGAGGCGCGCGGCCACCTCTTCAAACCTGAGAGATGGGTGGGTGGCGGTGAGGACTGGTACTTGGAGGGTGGGCTTCCCCCACTCAGTTAGGATCAACCCCAATGTAGAAGCCATAAAGGCACGGCCAATTCGGAAGGGGAAAACTACAACCCCAGTTAGGGAACTTACTATGGTTGCTGACTACTTACGAGGCCAGGGATGATCCTCCAAGTAGGGGCCCCAATGATGCAAAATCATCGGAAGTTGGGCGTAAATTGTCACAACCAAACCGCTGAGTATAGTCAATCCTGAACCATCATGGTGACATGGAGGCACGGAATCCCTTCCCCCAAAAAAGCCATGAAAATTATTCAGGTTTTAGGAATTTGGATGTAATTTGTCCAGATTGGAGGGAGTTCTAGGAAAAAAAATCCAATTACAAAATGGCAGTATCATGGAGTATCCATGTTTTTTGGGAACAACGATTGTAAAGCAAATGTTGTTGTCCCAAGGTTCAACAGGGCGTGAAGCACATGATCCAATGGGTTCTTCATGTGCTTCTTAAATGGGTATAACGTTCACAACCCAACGACACTAACTCGAAGAGCCTGAGCTTAGACGAAGATACCAACTCGAAAAAGCGCGTTCAACATTACTAGGTGGTAGGCGGTGGCAACTCAAATCTTTTTCATTTTGACCCTTACCTGGGGAGATGATCCCCTTTCACGAATATTTTTCAAATGGGTTGAAACACCAACTAGCAATTTTTTGTTGGTTTTGATGGTGATTCTTTACGGATTCGATCTCCTGGGACCAAATCACCATGAAACCACCCCACCATTTGGGGAAGATGTTTGATTTTCTTCCAACCACCGAACCAGCAAACTTTGTAAGATCATGACAACCACACAAGAATGATTCATCCTTTCATTTTGTGGGCGAAAAAGGGATTAAGGTGTTCTTGGGATATTCCGTTCGATATGCTTTCAACTATGAACCGGGTAACCGGGTGGATGTCTGAGTTTGAATCCGGGTAGGTTGGCTGTGGAGAGGGCTTTCAATTTTAAAAGGTTATTAACTAGAACCATCATTGCATCCCACTGAATTGGAGTACTACTTGTTGATGGAGGAAATCCTGCACCAGTTGATAGGTATACCACTATGTTTTATGCATCTCAGGTGGTGCAGGATTTCTTCCACAACAGTATCATGTACAGCATCTATAGACACTGTGGTGAAAGTAGATGGCGCAACGCAACTCCCAACAGGTGGCGATCTGTAAGGGACCATGATAAACCAATACGTGGGAGTGGCTAGCCATCTACTTCCCAGGTGGTACACATGAATTCACGGGAGTTCAAGGGTACTCCGCCAACGGAAAGTTTGGGGGTTCAGCTTACATCCCTTGCTATTTGATTCGTAAGTTGTCCTGTAGTCTAACATTCCCAACTGGAAAGGTCGAATTTTCGAAATCTTTGAAGGAAGGCCTTATGCCCCCAATCAACACAGTTGAGTGGATATGAGTCAAAAAAAATTGGCTGGCTAAAACCCAGTGATATTGGGATTTTCCCCACTCACAAAAAGTGGCCCCAACTTTTCTCCTTTTTATTTTAATCATGTATGTGTCAGTCCATGCTTTTCACGTTACAAGGGCCCATCCTTTTGAACATATCCTTTGGGTCTACCAGCCACCCAGTAACAGTCACACCCACCAAGCACGACAGAATCAACTGTCAGGTGTTGCACCGTTCCGATGGCATTGAGGTAGGATATGGCGTTCGTAAGGGGTGGGAGGGGGCAATATCAACCAGCGAAAAATTGTGTCAAAAATGGACGCATACACGCCTTGCATACATCCCTGGAAACTAACATCGCCGTAACATTTTGCAATTTTTGCCACTAAAATAAAATGGACCTATAATCACTTTTTTTTTGGGTAGCTTTCACTAACTAAACTTCCTGGGTGTTTAGGTGGTATAAATATAGATCCCCGGCCTCCCCGACAATAGATGTGGACCAACGAAAGCACACCCACGGTTAACAAAAAAAATATCTGGACTATGGGCAAAAAACCGGCCCCCCAAAAAAGTTCCCGGAACAAATGTGGCTTCCACGGATTTTTTCGCAGGATGAGAAAAGAAATCCATCCCGACTTCCGACTTCCGACTCCCGACCCTGTCGACAGCTTTAGCCGGAATCCTGTCATGTCAGGAGGATCAGATGGGACTGAACTATCGGAGGCCAACGCCCAAACCACCATTTGCATGGCAGCCGTCACAAGAATACGAGCCTTACACAAAAAAAACCGTCGCGGTGAAAGGGCTGTGTGAGATTGATGTTTTTTTGTCGGATTTTTTTGATGAGATATTTTTTGGGGGGAAGAGAAGCTAGAGACTCAGGGAACGGTTTCAAAATCTTTTGAGGATGCTACCAACTTCCCAAAATAAACCCTTCAATGAAAGGTTGCCCATTTTGTTTCCATCTTTTACCTTGCCAAAAAAACAACTTGTGAGACAAAATAAATCCTACCTGCAGTTTTTTTTTTGCCCATGGAGTTTTCTTCAGGGCAGCTGCCGTGACTGTCGTTTTTTTTGGTTGTTGGTTCAAATATTTGAGGATCGACTTCTTCGACCCCCCATGGCTGGCTCCAGAGCATGGTAGTATGGTACTACTATATGTAGAAATCGGTGACTGGTTGGTGGTTTCAATTTTTTGTTCTTTTCCCCCTTCTTGGGGAAATGATCCAATAATGACCAATATTTTTCAGATGGGTTGAAACCACCAACTAGGTGAAGTTTTTTAAGACGAACCAATTCCTTTGGAAAGAATATGTGTAGTTTTTAATTTCCGAAGGGAAGCCTCCTGTTTTCTGTGCACCAACCAATTGACCTAATTGACCCAACCCAAATGAGGACATGCATATGGATGAATATCAACTTGTAACTAACAGTTCGCCCCTGAAAATCAATGGTTGGAAGTTGGAAGATTATATAATTTCCTTGGGGGGGCCCAGCCTAGTTTCAGAGGCTATGTCAAAGTTCCAGGGAGTACATCAAATAAAAATACAAACAATGATTTTAATTACATTTCTGAACATGGACATTCCCAATAATAATGTTAGTTTCAGAGAGGGGAACTCACACATCACATCGATCTGGTTTCGTTTGATGCGAAAGCCTCAGGAAAAAGAGTTTCAAGCCGCTTAGCTGGCGGTATTGGGAGGGGAGATTCCCCAATCGCCGGTGGTTTTGGAAAAAGAACACTGTGGCGGGTGTGTTTTATGTCTTTTTGGCGGGGGAGGTTGGTTGGTGGGTTGATTTGGGGTTGATGTTTGGTTGATTTTGGCTGTTTTTGGTTGATTTTGGCTTGGTTGGATATCTTCATTGATTGTGTTAAATGGCTGCAGATGTATGAAATAGCATTGGGTTGAACCCTGGGGGTTAAGCCGGCGACCCTGATGAAACGCCAGGGTACTGAAAATACTTGGGCGTTACTGGCCGAAGCTCCACTGGGGAAAGGGTGCCGCATCTTAAGAAACGATTTCAGGGGTTTTCTTCATCATTTGATATTTGGTTGGGTGTGTCTTTCTCCTTGTAAAGTGGCAAAAGAATGGATGAAGATAATAAAGGTTTATAGTTGGGGATCCCCAAGCCTTCAAATGTAGCAATCCTGTTGATGGAAGAAATCCTGCACCACTTGGGATGTATAAAACTCTGTAAGTAATGGGATATTTACCATATTAACTGGTTAGTCGGATTTCTTCCATCAACAGTCCCTCCCCACAAAAAAAAGCAAAAACAAAAAAACAAAGAAAAACTTGGCCCCGATGGAAACCATCAGCAAGGTTTTTCTTCCCGTTCACCTGCACCTGGGAATGACATTTTTGCAATGAAGCCAACTGATGCACCCATTTTGTATTATTTCCTATAAGGTCTTATTTCCAAGGCCGTCATTTGAGATTGATTTTTCCAAAACCAACCTGGTGGTGGTGGTTAAACCATTGGGAGAACCCAACCACGGTAACTCAACCAAAAGGGTCAGCCAGCCAAAGGCCTGGGCCTCGGGCCTCGCTTCACCAAAAACAACCACCCTTCAGGTCACCGGCGAATCTCAAGAGATCGTAACGAAGGTTGGAGACTTTGAAGATCAAGGCGCAGTGTGTGGCGTCTAAAAACCGACCAATGGCATCTAATGGCTATAATCAGCCTAGATGCACCTCCTTCTTCTAGGGTTAAAAAAAAACCCATCCCCAGAAAGATAAGGCATTCTTAGGGGGCTTGGGAAACCTGTGGTTTCCCTTAATAAGGCCTAAAGGCGGGCTATTCAACCCTTATTTTCTGAGGGGGGTACGAAGACTGTGTGTGTGTGTTGACGAATCACATTCAACTTGGCAATGCTTTTGGGTTTTTTTGTCCCTTAGACCGCCGAGTTCCGCAAGTTGAAAGTTGGTGGCGGTTTATTTTTTTCAGAATGTAACTCGCTCATATACAAATTAAACTTTTAGCAGTGGACCGAAGTTTTGGCATCTTGATTCTGTGGGTTGGCTTGGTGGACCATGTTAAGCTGTAAAAAACAAACAGTGGTGTGTTGGATCATGAAGGGATGGATGATGTTGGGCCACATGTTCATTTGTGGTAGTGTTTTTCTTGACGATGAGGACCTGACCCACCTTTTTTTCATCTAGATTTGTTGATGGGGTGTATACTGATGTAATTTGCAATTTGTTTTGTTTTTGTGTTTGGAAATTTTTTGGTGCAGGACTTTTGGCAATTGTAATATGAACTTGAATTTTGATTCAACGGATATCAACCTCATCCTTGTAACTATCTATTATATACCATTTTGGGTGTGTTTTCCATCTTCCTTACATACGAACATCTCACCGTATCTCACCATCACTGCCTTTTTTTCAGTTTAGGTTGCTTCATTAAAAACACCCATCCCCCAAGCCCCGAAAAATTTTCACCGGTGAAAAACAACTAAACAACTATACCCTAAGGATCCAGATATGTCGTGAGAAAAGGGATTTCCCCTGTAATCCTATTGTGGGGATGGGATTGGGACCATCAAACCTACGATTTTTAGGGAAGGGTCTGGATTCTTAGGGATGAGTCAACTTCCACCTGAACCAGGTTGGGTCATTCCTGTGGGTGGTTCCTGGCGACTGATGCGTGGTGGCATCTATCGCTGGACCATTTGCATCGAGCGCAAGTGTTGCTCGGGCCGATGGAGTGACACCCCCAAGCGGCCAACATTTTTGAGGGGAGCAAGGTGAAGCAACAAAATAGCCTGACGTTTTCTTAAAATCCAACCGGTCACTGAAATTAAGGAGACGGTCACTTTGTCGTTGAAAATAGACCTTTCTTTTATCCTTTTGCTCTTCAAAAGGTCGTCAGATTTTCGGAAATTTGGTTGGAAATTTTGCTGGGGTGAAAAAATTGGAACGAGAAATTCTCCAAGCAAGCCCAACCCCGATGATTCCTCCAAGCAAACCCTCTAGCAGCAACCGCTTCACCTGAAGCTGAGGTTCGGGCCGACCGCAACTGCACCTTGGCTGAGGGACCCGGTCTGAAGGCTAAACTTGTGTGATGAGGTGTGAACTCCTGTAACATCCATAAGGGAAGGGTCATAAAAAGCTAGGTGGTGGTTTCAATTCTTTTCAATTTTCATCCCTATTTTGGGGAAGATTCCTATTTTGACTAATATTTTTCAGATGGGTTGAAACCACCAACTAGTAGAGGTTTATGTACCCGTTTGATGTTGCCTGTGATATAAAAGGGTAGGATGAACATCCCCAACTATAAGGAGTTTAAGGAGTTCATCTTTTCCCCCCTGGGTCATGAGTGAAATGACGAAATTTCTGTTGAAGAATACCAAACGGTGGTTGAACGCCTGAACTTGGGGGGCAGATGATGAAGCAATGTTTTAGAGCAAAATTGTTCAGATGGGTTGGTTCAACCAGCCGGCGAAAGCAACTTTGGATAGTTGATTCCGCCATAGATGGACTCTTCAGCCATTGAGTTCGTTTGACACCTCATACATGCATGATATGCATGTTAGGATGAAAGGAAGGATCAATGGAATGTTTGGTGCACATCCCTTTTGGCTCTCTGAGTGACGGCTTCAGCTTCTTTGGTTAAGTGATTTAGTCAAGGTTCCTAGATGATGAGGAGGAAGATGACGATGATGTTGTTGATGATGATGATGATGATGATCATGATCATGGGTTGATGATGATGATGATCATAAGTTATCTTTTTGAAAACATGGGATTGAATGGACTGGGGTCCATTTTACCTTCTGAGGAACTCATGATTTTCATTGGGAAAATTTCCATTCATCGGGCCAGGCAGTTGGGTATTCATGGTGCCAACCACAACCAGCCCTGGCGCCTGGTGACGACCTCCAGATGTTCTTGGTCACGGGATGATGAGCCATGGCAAGATCGACCTGGTGGCGATAGGCGCCACTGACAGCCAGCGGGGTTTCAGTGGGGAAAAAGGGCCCCCGAAAACTAACAGCTGGAACCTGAAAATGATGGGTTTGTAATAGGAATCTCCTCTTCCAGAGCTTCATTTTCAGGTTCCATGTTAGTTTTCAGGGGTGTAATCGACTGAAAACGAAACATGACATTGGATAAATCACACCATGTTTCATAGGAGATATATACATCTTCAAAGGCGTTGATTTTTTTTCATTGTCATGTTAGTTTTCGGGGGTGTATCAGAGTATCATTACTCCCTGGAAGCTGAAGATAGCCTCGCAGGAGAAAATTTCACCATACAAAAAAGGAAAGTACGTAGTCTTCCAACTCTCATTTTTTAGTGGCGAGCTGTTAAGCTTTGGGGGTGCACACCTTCTTTTCACCTCCCTCCAGTTGTGGCAACGATGGTCCAACTATCAGAAAAAAACTCAGGTGGGAAAAACCCAGCCCACTGATGATGACCCCACTCCCGGCGCTTACCCGAACCTTCCTCATTGGCGATTGGTGGTGAAGAAAATTTACGGAACGCCATGAAAACCCAACAATGGGTGGTCAGATTACGAGTAACCAGGAGTAATGTTGGTCGATTTAAACATGTTGTTTATGATCAGTTATCACTTGCATTTAAATTCAGGTGACTTTTTTTACCTGTCTACGATAGTAAATCATCATTAAACCACCACCATTTGGGAGATTGTTTTTTAAAACGTTTTTCCAAGCATCAAACAACAAGCAAATCTAAGATGGATGGCTGGCGTAAAGATCCATCCCCAACAAAAAGGCTTCTGAAAGGGTGGATTAGTAAAGGGGCCTGGTTTCCAACCATTGCATACTACACTGGTCATGAGTCACTAGTCATAGTAACTAGTAAGATAACCAATCAATTCCACAGTGTTGCTGGTAATTTGGGTGAGACAAAAATTGATTAGATGCAGTGTTTGAGGGCTGATGTCACGTTTCATGTGACATAAAAACTGTGAATCAAGGTTTTTCGAGTCAGCTTGAAGTCAGTTGAAGCTTCGCATTAAGTATGTAAATGGGAATGTCCTCATCAAACCTATCCATTCTTCCGAAATAAGGGTGCAATAAATGATTTGGATCTACGTACCCCCCGCCGTCACCACCAGGATGACATTACATTTTTTTGTTCCGGAATCCCAACCTAAATCTTTAATTTCAACTGTTACTAGGTCTGGTTGGAAGACGATATTTTTATACTTCGGGATACTATCTTGTCAGGTGCGAACTGTTAGTTTCAGGGAGGGTAATCATCATTGCCTCCTGTCGTAAGACCGCATGAACCGCTGCAGGTTGATCGATGAAGGTAGTTTCGTCCATATAGAGGTGGATATGACGCTCGAAAAGCACAAAAAACAACCTTGGGAAAATGGTGCATGGCAGGGGAGAGTATAGTGATGAGTTTTGATTATTGACATATAGCAAGAAAAACAAGTACAGTACTAACAGACGTTGAGTCTTTGAGCAATACAGTTGATGGAAAAAAATCCGGCGAACCAGTTGAGGTTGGTATAGTTTATCCCATTATTTACGGGAGCTTTTATCCCAGGTGGTTGTATGGGGGATTTCTGAACCATCAACACAATGAACGCGTCCTAGATGCAAATCCATTGGGGTTTTTGGAGGAACCCCATCCAGGTAGCAAATTGGTTTCTGATATCGCAGATTTAGGGCGAGCTCGGCAAAGTTCATTCCAAACGTTACGTGTCATAATTGGGGACCTTATCAAAAAACAGAATAGAAAGGAGTTTATAACTTATATTTACATATCATATAGGTGCGTATATCAAAATTATTCACTTTATGACCATCATACGCTATGGTCTATGAATCAATGTGTATTATAGTTACCGATGATATGTACCAATGGCGTGACGTGTCTCATCTTTTTTTTGGACATCACAGTGAACCGCGGGTCAAGCTTGTGCCACAATTTCCTATTTGAAATGCCTCGAACCTTAGTTTATATTTTCCAACATGGATTTTTATGGCTTGAAATTTTGTTTGTTACAGGAACTAACCTGGAAATTACCGCCACCCTAAACCTGAAAATGTAAAAAACCTCAACCTGGAAATTATCACCACAAATATCCTGATTGGTTGAAATGTGGTGATATACAGATCTGACCGCCTGACCCCTTATTAACTTAAAATTCCAACATCCACAGTCAGCCAAAAACCCCCTAGCGAAAGGTTCTGAAAAGGCCAATATATTCAGATGTCATGTCGACATCAGTTTTAGGGAGGGTACAAAAGTTGATTCGACCGCAGAACTGCACGGTTCGGTTGAGGAATCAGTATTTGGTTGCAGTAGTTACTGTTGGGGGTTGAACCCTCATCCCCGTCATTTGGACGGTGTTTTAGGGAGAACACCGGGACGGTGTTCAAATAGCCAAATGTGAACACAAATGCCAACCTTCCCAAAGAAGGTTTTTTAGATAAAAAGGTAACACGACATATTTATATATATGTAACATATAAACCACCGAGTTTGGGTGGGGAAACAATGAAATCGTTCATGTTTGGGAGGTGTCTATGGACGGAAACGCCTCCACACAAAAAGGTCGGAAGACATAAATCCCAGAAAACGAACGGCTGGAACCAGAAAATCACCCCCAACCATGAAAAGGAACATCATTTGAACCAAACCCTTCATCTCGTTGTTTTGCCATGTTTCAATTTTCTTTTTGCGTGCCATGTTTATCAGGGGTGTGTATCGAAAATTGCTCCTGAAATCTCAACCTCTCAACCGCCAATGAGGAGAGGAATCAACTCTACTACAGGAACCTTTTCCCTGGCGATTGATGATGGGCCCTTTGAAGAATTCTTTGATGATATTCCTTTGAGTCACTGGGACCCCGATGATTCGATTGAATTGGGCGACGAGCTAAGGGTTGGTTGGTTGGGTTGGTTGGTTGTGTTGTTTGGGTGTTGAACATGGGGGGTACAGAAATGATAAGAAATGTTGGGATGGAGACTTCAGTGAAAATGTGTGATCCTGAAAAAACACAAGAGTGCTAGGTGAGATGGTATTGTTTGGAGTTTTTTTTTCAACCCCCCAAAACCAACTTGAGTTGCACAACATGTCGTTGACTTGGGTTGGAAAAACTAGCTAGCAGCTAGAATTACTGACCGGGATTTGTTTGAAATAGATTAAGCCATGAATTCAACAAATCCCAGAACCTGATTCAACAAGGACGTCCTGGGATGACATTTTAACTACGGTATTTTTTCATGGCTGGTCAACCTATCCCCCCCTAAAATACCCCCCCAGAAATAAGGCTTTATTAAACCCTTATTAACCATTGGTTTCCCTTAATAAGGCCTTATTAAACCCTTATTTCTGAGGGGGGTAGGTTAGGGGGGGTAGGTTGACTGGCCATGATTTTTCATGGCTCAACCTGGCGCGTTTCATTTTCGTTCGGTCAAATCAAGGGGTCTGCGGGGACCATAGTGGACACACTTTCAGGGTGAAGTCTCACCCATTTTAGTTTGAAACCACAGATCACTGGTTATCAACAGGACCAATGTGTCAATAAAGCCATAATACACGCGAAATATAAAACGAGAGAGTTTGTTGGCAACCATTCGAACGGGAGCTTACTGTACCCCAATCCATCGTCTTCTTGGTATAATTTGTGGACGGAACGACCAGGTTTTTCAGAAATGTTCGAATTGAGCTCGGTGAAAATGGTGCGGGAAGCTAGATGTCATGCTGATGAAAACGCATGAAAAAAAAGGTATATATCGATAAATCTAAACCTGGACCTTCAAAGGGGTGCCACTTAAACCCTAAGGGATGGTGAATCGACACCCTTTAGGAACCATTTGGCACCCCTTTGGAAGGTGCTGGAAAGTCCATTTTGGATTGAACCTTGCCTGGAAAACATTTCCATTTACATTTCCCGTCATCTTCAGATGTGGACTCTCAACGACAAACGACTTTTCCAAAACTTCACTGCCCCTCACATTGCCCTCCCTGAAACTAACAGCGAAAGCACCTGAAAAATGGATGGTTGGAATACGATCGTTTCCTTTTGGGATGGCCTATGTTTAGGTAAGTTTCAGAGAGTTCGAGTGTAATCACAATGGATTCACTTAGGAGTAAATCACTCCCTCAATCCTTATAGCCAAAGTGCCTCTAAAACAATAGGTAGGCCGAGCTAAAAGCCCTTAAAAATACGATTTTTGAGATCCTTTCCCTTTGCCCACGATTTTTTTTTTTTGGGGGGGGGGGCACTTTGGCCCTGTTAGTTTTTGAGGGAATGTAGTTGACTTCACCACATCGAAAGATTTGAGGTCAGCCATATTCTCTGATTCCAGTGGTCTCTATGGGTGGGAATCAGTCCCGTGTACGACTCTGTCCAAACTATTGAGTCTCAATGTTCGCATTTCGGGCAGGCGATGCATCAGTCATTTCACGGTGAAGATTTCAAGGCTTTCGAAATTGAAATTGGAAATGTTTGTTCATGGATTTTTGTTCAGGTTCTAGCAGACAATTTCAAGTATTCAAGTAGCAAAAGTAGCAAGTAGCTGGTGAAGATTTTCGAAGCTTTCTCCAATAATTGGTTTTATCCCGCTGGGTTCCCCAAAGTCATGGAGGATAATGTTCGAAAAAAATCTGAGGTTCCAATTCCAGTAGTTTTCGCGGTAGTAGAAAACTGGGGTGAAAATCACCTGAGTTCTGATGGATTCTCAGCACAAACAATGGCAACATCGTCATCATGATCATGATCATCATCATCATCATCATCATCATCATCATCATCATCATCATCATCATCATCGAAAAACCAAAAAACATGAGCAAAGCTGCCTGATGCATTTGGAGATAATGTAAAATGTCAATGTCACTTTGCCGCCGCCGGACCAGTGGAGTGTGATGTCTTTGATTTGTTTTTATGGACCGTGAAGTCAGATCGTTTTGTATACCCTTCAGGAGTAGAATTTCCAGGAATTCGCCATTTAGGATACATCAAACTAGCGAATTTACCTGCATGTTAGTTGAGAAAACCTAGGTAGTACATGTAAGGTAAATCTACCAATCATTGATATTTCATGGGTATCTAAAAACATAAGAGTTTCCACCCCAAAAATGGAAATTAGTGAATGATGATACTGTTGATGGAAGAAATCCTGCACCTGCTGGGATATGGTATAAACTACCTATCAACTGGTGCAGGATTGTTTCCATCAACAGTATTTGACCACTATCCACAGGATCCATCATTTACCAACTAATTTTCTTCCCCAAAAAGTTTAGCCATCCCGTGCAGGTAAATATACAATCGTCCAATGGATCCTATAGAAATAAATCAACCAAACATGTACATAGAGGCTATAGGTATATTTTATATACCAACCAAACATATGTATATATAGGCATTTATAGGTTAGGAAGATCTCTTCCCAATGCATTCTTTTTTTCAGGTGCATCTGCAAGTCGAAGACATCACCACCCCAAAGCTTCCCTCAGTTGAGGGGTGGAAAATCCTCGATCGAAAATCCCGAGGCTTTTTTTGGTCCCCAAAAAAAACGATCCGAAAAGCGAATTTTTGGTACCCCGGGAAACCAGGAAGGAAAGTGTGGTGCGAAACTGTGTGCACCACCTCGGTGACCTGGATCGGGTGCACAAAAAATAATCCGTGCATGATCCGTGATTTCGTCGTGTAGTGTAGGTAGTTAGGTGATTTCGACGCCCAAGAGAAAGGAATTAACATGATGGACATGTTATTTAAGTTGCATGTTGATCTTAAAAAAACTCGCCAAAATAGAAGGCTGGATACAACAGGTTCACCCCGGCTCGGAATCCAAATGCAGTAGGTGGAGTGAAGATAAGGCAGCTGAAACCATGGGAATTTCAGGGGTAGGAAATAAGGCCTTCATAAGCCTTATGAGGGGATAATGGTGGTTAACAATATCCGTTTATAAGGCCTCGTTTCTTGGGTGGTGATCGGGTCAATGTCCATGATGAAAGATGCATTTGGATACTTCAGACACCGACTCCAAAGCGAAGACTTGGTGAAATACTTACCCAGATTCAGATGAAACACCCAAACAATGGAAAAATCCGCGATGACGATTTTTCATATCAACTGGTTAGAGACCGGATTTCAGCAACCAATGAGCCAACTCACTGCTCCAATGGAGGGGTTTGAGGTTTGAACCTCTAATGAAGGGGGGGAATGTTTTTTGGGTCCCAAAAAAAAACAACACGTTTGAGGGGTCAGGATTTCTTAAGGAATAGTTAAGTGCTAAAATAGATCCATGCAGGTTAAGCAATTTAGCTATCATATACCAGCTTACTAAACGCGTATGATGTTTAAACATGTTTAAACCATTCGCTGAAACTAAGCAGGTTGCTACTTTTCACTGGCTCCAGTAGCAGATTACAGCTCTCCAGTGTCGTGTCAGAACGCGTCCGCACTTCACCTCGACGACGGTAACATAGCTGGCAGCAGCAAACCACACACCTCGCCCAGGGGTGCCGCCAAAGGCAAAAAAAAAAACACCATGATCTGATTTGATATGTTTTTGGTTAAAAAGGATCTATTCACAAAGACACCCTTAGGAACAGGAGGTCAATTTGATCCTGTTGATGACTGAAATCCTCCACAAGTTGATGGGTTGCGGTAAGTATATTGTTTGCTTTCATTTACATATGATCCTCGTTTGGGGCCCGCCAGCCCCCTTGTCCAAGCATCAATTTTGATAGGTCACCATTTTTCAAGTAAGGATTTATCATAATCCCAAAACTAGTTGGTGGTTTCAAAGATTTGTTATTTTCACCCTTACCTGGGAAATGATCCAATTTGACTATATAATATGTTTCAAATGGGTTGAAACCACCAACTAGAAAAAGGAACCACGTTTTTTTTTTGACCCATGTTGGCAACAACTTGTGAGGGCATTTGAGCTTGAAGAAATACCAGCCCTGGAAGTCCAATCCGACCATTTTTGAATGGGTTTTTCCACTAGTTGACTAGTTTTTTCGAAGGGGTTTATAATCAACAATTTCAGTTTAAACTATTCTTTCAATGTTCGGAATATATTTTCAGGCCCACCCCAATGCCATCCCCCCCCCGGAAACAGCCGTAGCCTTAGCTGGAAAATAGCGCAGCATGGTAGAAAACTCCATGGCAGGACTCCATCCAAAGTTGTGACCTTACAGAATTGGCCGGAAGTTTTTTTTTGCAGGGCGGGAAACCCCCGAAAAATGCCATTTGCGAAGAAACATCCGCAAGGGAAAAAAAACAATAAACGGCCGGCTGCCGTCGGGCTGGTGCACATGAAATAAATTACCCTCCTGGGAACTAACATATCCCCTTTGAACGGCATTTTGAAGATGATTTTCCTTTTCACCAGGTGGGATATGTTAGTTCCTTGGAGGGTTCAGGCCTGGTAAAATTGTTTTGTCTCACAAGGATGATTTTGTAAGAATCTCGTTGACAGGGATTATGCGATATCACCTCATCCATTAAGAAGAATATTGGTCACACACCATTAGATTAAGTCATGTTTGTGGTTTGTGAAACAATCACCCATTGGATTAAAAAAAAACCACATTCCTCATCAACGAATTCCATGTTTTGAATTTAAGATATCGAGAAATCTGGACTCTTCCTCCAGATGCTTTGTCAACAAATTTCGGGGGGGATTAATACAAGAATTAAATTCACAACCATCCCCAATAAAGAAAAGGAAGCAACCAACCATGACCTTGGAAGTCAACCAGGACCTTGGAGAAAAAGGTAAGCATTCTGGAATTGTTGGTTGATTACACCCCAGGAAGATGGAACGGCTGCTTCACCCGAGAATCCTTTCGGCCCCCTGGAAGTTCGGAACAACATCTGAACCAAAGCATCATAACTTCAGGTTCCAGCTGTTAATCTTTTGGGGGTGTATAAGCCCCCTATGAAAAACCAATGGTCGTTACGGTCGAAAGGTCATTAAACGAAAATCGTCAACCTGGACTTCCATGGAGGTTTTGTGAATTTGCCCACCTGCCGCCCACCAGGAGCCTCAATTTCATGCCATGTTTTCGTGGAAATTTCCGCCTTCCACGCATCCCGGATCCGCTGGCACTTTTGCGGATCCGGATCACCAAGAGGCATTTCTCCTATGAGGACCGGTAAAGGTGGGGTGGAAGGTGAGGAAGTTCTGGGGTGATCTTCGTTTCAATTACTGTTGATGGAGGAAATCCTGGCACTACCTGCATGGGATGTATAAAATCCTGAAAATATTGGGATAAAGTGCAGGATTTCAGCCATCAACAATATGGCCCGGCTCATTGGCCTCTCTAAACACGAAGTTCGAAGGCTGAAAAATCGGCCGAACTTGTCTCAGGAAAGTGTCGTCTCCCAGGTCCAAGGATGTCTTAGGGAGTGTATGCTCAACTAGGTGGTGGTTTCAAATATTTTGTATTTTCACCCCTATTTGGGGAAGATTCCCATTTTGACCAATATGTTTCAGATGGGTTGAAGCCACCAACCAGTAAACATATTCAAGATGATACGGTCAAAAAACAGGAAGTTCCTGCATGTTAACGTTATACCGTTATACCTCTTCCATTTGAATCGGGACTCTTGTAATTCGAAATCCTTAGATGCGCCAACCAGTATTAGAAAAGTACCATAGCCTTGGGATTCTCCGAAAATGATTTCTACGATTTTGATTTCCTTCAAAATCGCAATGGAATGGATACCAAGCCATCAGGGTTTGCAGTCTTTTCAAAAGATGTGTTTTTATCTATCATACCCTTCCTCCAATAATGATTACCTGTCGTAACACTGGTTCAGTGAAAAATTCGTGTATTCTCCACCGAACCATGGGATTTTCCGCCAAACCATGGGATTCAGATGGGTTTTCCAAGAGTCGATCCCCATCCGTTTGCGTTTGTGACAGGATGTGGGGCCGCGAAAGTGGGGTAAACGGTCAGATCTGGGCAAACAAAAATAAACATCAGGGGGTACAGTGGATGGGCCCCATAACTGTTTGTAATTAAGTGGATTTCTTCCTTGACATCTAGCCTAAACACCGAAACTGATATTTCCAAGTAGACCTTCAAGAGATCTTAAAATTTGCTTGAAGCAAGGCATTCTTAGGGAACTGCCTAGTACTAGTTTGTATGGTGGTGAAGTGAGATATCCGCATTTCTATGTAGGAATTCTTGGTAGGTGAATCTTATAGATATTAGGGAGGTTGGTGAAAATATGATTCCTGTGGGATAAGTTACACCTCATAGCCACCAAAAAACACCACCTTTGGGGGGGGTAACTTCCCTTAAACAAACAACATCCATCATCACCCATCATAACTCACCTGCAACCTTTCCACAACCTTTCCGCAATCGAATCAACAGCCATCCCTTGGGGGATTTCTCCAAGGATACCTTGGCCTATCGCCTATATGGTCCCAAGGCCATGGCAGTAGCTTGGCAGCTGTTTGAATTCCACCACCTCTTCAAACAGATACTCGATGTATATATTTTCCCCCGGAAAACTAACATAGAACTCCAAAAATCATCCCTTTGAAAAGGAAACTCATCTTCCAAACTTCTCATTTTTGGGGGTTCCAGCCGTTAGTTTTCAGGGGTGTAGACGCACTATTTAGCTACATGAGCAATGAAAAAACCCTGGTTGGTTGGGTTATTTTTGGTAGATCACATCGTAAGGGTCCAGGATCCCAATTGACCAATCAGTATCATGGAATGTCACAAGGGTTTTGATCACTTGTCACGTGAATGGGTACAGTTTAGGATAAATGATTATTATTCAATAAGTTTATCCTGATGTGAGATGGTGTAGAGCCTTGAGACTCTTCTTCTGGAAACCCGGAGGGTAGGTAAATACACTACTACATTGAGTGTTCTAGGTTTTGAGGGGTTCCAAACATGCCAAACTGTGGTTTAAGGGTGGGCGTCTTCCAACTGGAAGCAGGGTGAAAGGACCATTTTTTATAACCGGGGAGAGTAGTTGCAGAAGTTGTGGTGCGTGCGCAAAAAGTGCTCAAAAAATGGTTGTAGCCTTTTTTCTTGTAGAGATCTACCCAGAACGGTGCTTGGATTTTCTTTTACTGTGTTCGTTCATTAGTGCATACGTGTTGGTATAGTAGGGTTTTGGGCTTGTGCCAGTGCTTGCCAGCACTTGGGAAAGGAATATGGTATATTATACTTGCAGCTCTGCAAATATGCCAGGCATAGCGGCATAGCCGGAAAGGTTAACCCGACTGGATAGGTAGCATGGATTCCATCAAAAAAATTGGACCAAAACTCGGAGCTGAAATGTTTAGAAGAATCCTTGCCGAAAACAAAAACAAGTCTCTACAGCGAATAGCAAAACTGGAGATGGTGGTTTTTCACTTTTTCACCCCTACTTGGGGAAATAGTTGGGAAATGATCCAAATTTGATGAGAAGATGTTTTAGGTGGGTTGAACGTGATTTTTCACTTTCATCCCCATGGGATTCACCACCAACTAAACCACCATTCGGTAGGAAAAAACGCAGCAAATCCAAGTTTTCAACTCCAACAGAATCGATGAAACCGTTCCACCGATGAAACGGCTTTGAGATCGTGGTGCATCCCGTGGTCACTGCAAACAAAGCAACTCTGGGCCTCTTGGTGGCAAGAAATGCAGAGCTTGGGAGAATTCAGCCCTCAAAAAAAACACAAATATCTATATCGAGACATGAATATATATCTTGGTCATCAGGATGTTCATTCAACCAAGTATATTTTGACGGAAAATCGT
This sequence comes from Breviolum minutum Mf 1.05b.01, assembly GCA_000507305.1. Classification (NCBI taxonomy): domain Eukaryota; class Dinophyceae; order Suessiales; family Symbiodiniaceae; genus Breviolum; species Breviolum minutum. Next base: position 21,247 of record DF241100.1, read on the forward strand.
TTCTTAATTGTAACTATTTGAAACTATAGTGATATGTTTGGTTACTAAAAAGATTATGCACCACCCGGCCGGGTGCATGACGACTATACAAGAACACGTGGAAATGAACTTGAAGTCTACTGTGCCAACTGGTGGCATTATTTTGTCCACGAAGTTATTCAGAACAAAGCAGTTTTTGATGAATTTTGCAGATGATCTGCTACCGGTAGAGACTTTGGCATCTAAAATAGATGCCTCATAAAAATTGAAGACTCCAACACAAAAGATTCAGGATGACAGATGTTCCCAATCATCATCATTTTCAGGATTCAATTTTTCAGAACCTTAGGGAGGACTCAATTAGGGTTATTATTTCTATTGGGTGCGGATCAATTCTAGTCACTTAATTAAAGGTTTAATTCCATCGGTGGTTTCATATATATATATATATATATATTTAAAAAACACCCCTACTTGGGGAAATAATCTGATTTGACGAATAAATATGTTTCAAATGGGTTGAAACTACCCTGGGAATCTCATTGGTGAATATTGATCCTTGTTTTTTTTGTTGATTCGATCAAAGGTACCACATGGGGACCCGGGGAAAAATTTGATAAAAAAATGTGGATCACCATGGATAACCCCCTTTGACTCTACACCACTTGAAGGACGGAAACACCAATTTTTGGATTTTTGGATTGTAGTCCATAAAAATAGGCAGTGGTCGCGGTATAGGAACAAAACATCCTTAAAATTTTAGCTCCAACACACCTCTTGGCTTTACACCGATCGGCTTACTCTGCCTGAAACTTAACATGGTTAGATACTCAACATCTATATGTGGAAATGATTTTTGTTTACATCTTCCAAAGCATCCAATATTTTTGTTGGGGGGAAATCCACCACTGAAAAAAAAAACATCGTTCGTGGGGTCTTCACCGATGCCCTCCTCTCCTGGGTTTCGACCGGTGCCGCGATTTCTTTGGCAGGAAAACCATGGCCTCAGATTTTATGGGATGCTGAAGAAGCACTCGGCTTGGCCCGTGCCAATCGCTGGGATTTGCTACCAGGAGACCTCGAGTGAGTCGGGATGAATTCATGGTTCCCTAGGGGTCCGGACCCCCCCAAAAAAAAGGCACCTCAAGGAGAATCCTGCGAAATCATATAAATTTAGTTAGTAGTTCGGTAAGGAATTCGTGAGGATGTAATTTTCTGTTTTTATCTTGTTGAAGGAAAATGCTGGAAAAAATGGGTGTTGTTATTATAAGCCGAGCCGCTAAGCCGCCTTCCTTCTGGAGGTTGGTGGTGCAGTGGTCATTTTATTCAACTAGGTCCGAACACTAGGCATCCAAACCCTCCTCAAAAAAGGTGTTTATGGACCCTGAACACATACAAAAAACACACCTTTTCAGGAGCTGTTTGGATGATTTTGGATAATAAGCCAACATGACTCGGGACGTCGCGGAAGCTGTAACAAACCTGAATATTTTTCAGGTTGGTTTCTTGTTGGACGACTTTCCCATACTTTCCCTAATCATTCGCGATTTGAAAAATAAAACAAGCGCGAGCAAAAAAACATGTGTTTTTTCGTTTTTTTACATGGCGATGAGATGCTTGAAATCACCTCCATTTCATGATATTTCATGAGAATCTAAGAGGCCCACCCCAAAAAATGGTAGAAAAGGATGGTTCTAAAAAGGAGTGGAGTTTGTATGTTGCCGTTTTCTCGCCTTTTGCGGTCTTTTCGGATCCCTGGTTCTTGTGGGCAGCTGCGGACAAAAGTCGTGTGAAAATGCCTTCAGGGAGTTTGAAGGAGGGTGGGTCAAGTGTCAAGGGTTGGTTGTTAGAGTATTCCGTGTGTATAGTCCGTTCGGATGGGTATGAGGGAAAGTTAGAGTTGAGGTACCCTCCCGAAGTTTAACATAGCCCCTGAAAATAGGCAATCCCAAAAGGAAACTAATCTTCCAACCATCCATTTTCAGGGGCTATGTTAAACTTCCAGGGGGTAGTCTATCGTTTTTTGATGGTCTTTCCGCTTTGCTTGAATTTTCTTTGCTCCTTTGAAGCCTGGTCAGAAGTTGGGGGGGGGGCCTTTCGTCGAGAAACCCCAAAAACTTTCTCCAAATGGAAATGACATCTCTGAAGGGTGAAGATTTACTTTAACAATTAGAAAATAACAGGTTGACCTGATTGATGGTTCAGAAACGTAGTTTTCTGATAGATATCATTCTTGGGTGGTGGTCAATACTATATATAAGCTTAATCTTTTTTTTGGCATCTTTATAGCCTAATCTTTCTACATACCTCATCGTTTACGACCAGCGACTCGCAGGACCCAATAAGGTCCCCAATGGCGGCTGGGATCACGAGGCGCAGTTGGGGGTAATTTGATCCGAAAATTTTGCCGAATGCATGGAACCTTTCACCTTTAGACTATTTTCTGGGTGGTGGTTTCAAGCATTTTTTATTTGCATCCTATAAATTGGAAATGATCCAATTTGACTAATATTTTTCAAGTATCTAAGTATTTATTCGGATTTACAATCCCATAGATGGATTGATTATTTTTACCCGGGCTTGTCACAAGGCTATTTCAAATGCTTCATTTCACCATTAAATTTCGCCGTTTTTGAGGGAACAATTCACTAACCACGTGCTGTTAAACACATCCCCAATAAGATGTGAACCTCAACGTTTCGAGCTAACTAGAGCCATAAAAAGGGTCACCAAAAAAATCCCCTCCAGAACTTGATTAACAAAATTCAATATATACAGTAGTATTAGTATGTAGATATTTTTCAAGAAAGAACCAGCCAGACAGAAACATGAAAGAAGAACCACCAGGACTTAACCATCCCAAAAAGGTCACTTTGAATCACCAGGCACATTCATTTCCCAGTTGTTTGTTGCCCGAATTGACCCAATTTGACCCCCCCCAAAAAAACAACGGACACCGCCCTGCTGAACCTGTTGCCGAGGCCTTTGCCCTCGCCGAGGCCGAGGACTTGTTGCGTCGGCAGCAGTCTCGCGCGCAGTTAGCGCCCGAGGGATGGCATTTGGATCGTGGCGAGGAGGAGATGGAGTTCTGCTCGGGCGAGACGAGACGAAGAAAAGAAGATCCCATAGGATTCCTATGCCTCGTATGGGCACATCATGTTACATATAGATCCTATAGTCGGAATGAACCATACACATGTAGGTGAACGTATCATAATTATCTACATTGATTCCTATGAAATTCTGGCTTTTAAAATAGCAGTTCAAAAGCATGAAAAAAACACGCAACGTGTTAGGGATTCTGCCTGTGTTACAAACAACTTAGGTGGTGGTTATGGCCCTGTTTTTCTTCCAAAGGGTTGGGCTTAGGCCTGAGAATTTTTTGCTGCAAACTCTAAACTTGGCACACCTGGGACCTGCCGTTATTTTTTTTAAACGCAAATGGCCCCGTTTTTTTTGAATTTATTAGGGTTTTCAATACTAAGCCTAAGCAAGCAAACCTGTTGTTCACTTTTTGTTAGTGTGGTATAGGGACTTTAGAGGCTTAACGTTGACGACTTCTTCCAGGAGAGTGATGATGAGTACGATATCCACGAAGCAGCTTGGAAGAATGGCATCATCAAACGTCAATGGGCCGAGACCACTGTGGTGAAGATCCGTTTGATCGATCCAAACACCTACTTCGGCAAAGGCGGGGTTTTCCCGGTGGAGTTGCGGGAAGGTTGGTGGGGGAAGGTGGGTGCAACCCCTTTCGGGGCAAAGGGTTGGGTGTTGGTTTTTTCAGCAGGTTTTGGAAGTTTGGTGGTTTTTGATTCTCTTTGTTGCGCTTGGTTGCGGTGGATTTTCTGCCAGGGGTTGTGGTAGTCGTTTGCAGAAATATTCTGGAAGTTGGATGCTGTACCTCAAAGGCATTTACTGTAAGCATTTATTAGTGGGAATGCCAGAGGGTGGTTGATTGTGAATTTCAAATTGATGAAGGCTTGAATGCTTTCAAGATGTGATTTCGGCAGATTTCGGAAAAAACAGATCAAAGGTTGTTTATATGAAAACATATGACAACTAATGGGGATGCACCAAATGGTCTATACAGCATTTTTCATAGAAACATTCACTTGTTGCCCCAGAATCATTTGATGAGCTGATGGGGATGATGTGATGATGCGTGCATTGCTGCTGCATGGATGAAAGTTTTGGCACTGTTACTGTTATCTATCCGTATCACAGTTATCAGCTGGCCCCGGTTCAAGCAGAAACACCATCAACAAAAGCGAGGAGATAATCCAGTGATAACCGATCACCAGGCGTCATGGGCCATTCTTGATATGACCATCTTTTTCAGGGTGTGGTGAGCGAAAAACGTGACCCGAACTCAAAGGATGCAAAATCACTTGGGATCTTCAAAGGACCTCCTGTTCGCCAAATTTTGCGAAGCATAATATTGGTGGTTTTGTTTGCTGAAATGAGTTTTGGGGTATTTTCTTGGGTGTTCCCCCCACCCAGTAAGAGTGATTGCCACGATGGGACTCTTTTTTGGGGGCATCCAAGGGGGGAAGATCCTAATCTTCCGTACGGAAAGTTTCCAACTAAGTTCCATAGACTAAGGTACACTAAGGTAGGGTACCTATTGCCATGAATTATAAGCAAGAGGTTCAATGGAAGTTTTTTACGACTTGGTGTTGGATGGGTCGCATTGTTTTTTCTTCCGCAAATAACATCATCGACTAGACCAGACGTTGTTACAAATCACTCCATTCCCTGCGTTTGCTCTCTATGCTTTTACCCCAGGGAAAGTGAACGAGTTGGCCTTGTATGTGGCAGAGACCCTTGCCCCGTTGCGATAGCGATTTTTCGGGTCGGATCGAGATCCGTTGAGCCAAGAGGAACGCAAGGTTTTGGGGGGATGAAGTCTGGTTTAATCAGATTTAGTGTATGAGACTTGGAGGATTTTTGAATACGACTTGATCCCTAACTTTCCCTTGAACCAATGACATCGCCAGCTTTTGTTCCTCAGTTGTTACTGCTTGGGGCTGGCTCACCGCTGAATTGTGTTGTTTTTTTCTATGTAGCTTGGTGGGAAAAAAATCCGAGGAATCCCTGCGACTTTGTCTTCGTGAATACCACGTTGACCCCAACGCAGTCCAGAAACTTGGAAACAGCACCTTGGTTCACTAAAGCCCCGAAGTTTAACAGCAAAATGCCCCTGAAAAGTTACCGAAACCCAATAGGAAATTGATCGTTTTCCAGTCCCAGCATTTTTCAGGGGCGAGCTGTTGAACTTTGGGGGTATAACTTTTTTGGGGGGTCGAGCTCCTTGTGTCATTCCAGTTCCCGAGATTTCTTCGTTGGAAGATGTTTCCGCCAGACGTATAGGTAAAAAGACACCCCAAAACGCCACCTTGGGATGACCACTGTGACAGGTTATGAGTTTTCAAAAGATGTATCAAACTTTCGAGATTCAAAAAGTGAGCTTTCAACAGCAAATAAAAGGTCCACCCAAAGACTGAAGGGTCTCAGCCGATGTTGGGATTCCCAGGATTCCACCGTGGAGTTTGACTTATGTAGATGGTGATCTCATAGAAATCCGGGACCCTAAAGAACCTTAGGAAGGAGGGGTCTTTGACAGGTCAATGGGTGACCTTGCTGTAATAATTTTCTCGCATGGCATATGTCATATATATATATATATACATACATGTTTGTTTTCATTGCACTCCAGCGAAGTTAAAACATAGCTGGCTGGAAAATGGACCATTGAAACATATATGTCATAGTGAAACACGGGCGATGTTCATTGATATTTTTTCTAGTCATAAGGCAGCTGAATTACGTCCCGTATAGTTTCTAGAAAGCATCGTTCAACAACAGTCCTACCATGTCCGGTGATGGAAATCATTTCCTAAGATCAATCGTGTGATTAGTCAGTTTGCTATTAGTCAAGGTGTGCCTATAGAGTCGGTATGAACCTCCATTTTTTTTGAAACAATAAACCTGGAATATGTTTTTGCAAAAACAATGGATGCTTACTGTAATTTTTTCCAACTTCTCCGGGAATTCCGCAAAACATACACAACTTACTTGGAAGGGATGGTGTTGAATATCAGATTTTAAGGTGAAACAACCCGTGATTTTTTAGAAGCAGCTGCACCTTGAAAATTGAAAACCCTCGTCCAGCGAGCGAAACTCCAGGTGTTCAACAACGCCGTTGCAGCTGGCGATGCGCAACAACGGCGCGACGAGAATCGTAGTATTCCACCTGGAACGAAGAAGCCAGGGCTGAAGGTTGGCCTTAAAGCCTTGAGGCCTTGAGTAGTTGGAGGATGAAATCCCATGACTTGTAAGTGGTTAATAGATGTTAATAGATGTTAATAGCTATGGTTAGCAAGTCCCCTAAGTAGATACCCTCAACTATGTAGGGTCTAAGATGGTTATCCCTGCATATTGGGGATGGAGGGGTCTAACATAGTACTTGAGGGTATCTAAGTAGTTGTTCCATGTTGTTCCCCTTCCAAGTGGCCATTCATGGTTTATAAATGGGGGGTTACTAACCACTTACTGACTGGGATGGTCCTCCACGATCTGAAAGCATTCATTGCCATTCCATTTGTTTGGGGCATATCAACCTTGATGCAAAGGTAATTTTGAGATGGCTTCACACTTAACATCTCCTTTGGGTTGGTGTCATAGAATGATAATGATTCCTTCTTGGAGACTTGGGGAAGTATTGTTCATGTACAAAGGGTCCAATTTTCAAAGTGGCTGGTGTGCATCGTGATGAACTAAATGAGCAAATGGATGGCTATTTCCCATGCTAAACGGAGCAAACGAGCAAATGAGCTTGTGGCTTGAGCACAACAAATAACAGGGGTTGAAAAACTAAGGCGTTGAGAATTCACAAGTCCTCTAGCGAAGCGAACTACAAAGGTTTGATTCTGTGTCAGTTTGGAAGAGGCATGAAAAGGTGAGTAATAGTCACCACCAGGATGACATTACATGTGTAGGTTCGGAGATCAACTGAATCCAGGTATTGAAAAATGCAAGATAACATCATGGTGTGGACCATTACTGGGAAAGGGGGGTGGTGTCAAATTAGATCCATACAATCCAATTACCCATAGTATCCATGTAGGGCATATTGACATATGAGTGGAATCCCATGGGTGGAATTCTTTGGATGAAAAAATCTCGCAAGATGTTGGACCATCAACAGCTGGTAATACCAAGGAACCCTGGTTTGGAAGTCATCGACCGGAATCGATTGGTAGGGGACCTCAAAGGCGGTCTTTGGAGGGCGGGTCTCCATGAACTTTCAGGCATGTTCAACATGGAGCGTTTTTTTGGGTCCTAAAAAACTAACAGCAAAACTGCACTTGACAGGATGTTAGGAAGTTGGAAGATGACATTTCTTGTGTTGGAAGGTTTGAAAGCTTTGAATAAGTAGGACTATTTTTCAGGTGACTTATCAGGGGCATGGGCAGTTGTTAAAAACTTCCAGGGGTTGTTTTCTAAGGAACACTTGGACCTGGAACTCCAAAGACCTACCAGTTTTTGTCCCATGGGATGTTTGGATAAGACAATCCTTTCCCATGGTTTTTAAAGATTTGGATGAATTTTCCTATAAGAATTTTCCAAAAAATACCCCCAAGAAAAGCGCATAGCAGAGAACCGCCCTAAGCAACAGTTCATGAAGGAATTCAGAATTCTTTTGGGGGGGTTGGGGATGCCTGCAATATGCTCCAGGGGGTAGGCGGATTCTATGAAGTTTTTGCCCGGAAGACAATATCTCTGTCAGTTTGATCACGGGTGTGTTTATCTCATCTCCGGGGGTGGGGGTGGGAAAAACTCTTAAGATTCTCCCAGCAGTGTCCTTGTGTCGTGAATGAGTGAATCTTTCCATAAATCTCATGAAAAGTCTCCGAAGACGCGAGACTTACGGTTGATGGAAGAATTTTTCAACAACCACCTGGGACCCGGGATGGTTGAAATCCTATCAATAAGGAGATATATCATAAGCATCATCCTTGGTGGTCCACGCCGGATTTTATCGGATCCTACAACCATCAGGTGTTGGATATTTTCAACCTTCGTGCCAAGACACCGGCCGCAAAGATTCAGGTGCTTGCTTTTGGAGCCTGAAAAATATGTCCAATGGGAATTCTAGGTGGTGGTTACAAATATTTTTTTTTCATCCCTATTTGGGGAAGATTCCCCATTTTGACTCATATTCTTCAAATGGGTTGAAACCACCAACTAGGAATTGGATGGGATTTTGGATTTTTCTTGATGATTGGTGTGCTGTTTTTTTTAACCGTATTTTAGGTTGGCCCTCACAGGAGTCGCTATGTTTTACTAACGTTGCATCATACCAGTGGTGTTTTTATTACTAACGTTGATAGGTAGTTGATCCCATTATTTACTGTACCAGGGTTTCTGTACATTCCATGTTTTTGGATTCTGAACCATCAACAGTATATGAATGTGTGTTTAGCCTATACTGGGAAGATACCCCAAACTTCTCCATAAATCCCCGACAAAGAGACAGCAATTCCTTCATAAGTTGGATGGTGAAACATCTTCCAGGGATGGGTGGGTGAGAGCTTTGAATCGTGCACATAATATAATAAGTGTCAGGGATCATTGAATTACCCATGTGGGATGAAACAATTAATGTATATAGAATGGCAAGTTTGAAAGATTTCCACTTAATACACTTCCGAAAACTAACATAGCACCTCAAAATAGGGGTTCCCAAAAGGAACGTAGTATTCCAACCACCAGGATTGCTAAATTCATGACCCCTTTTACTACTCGACTCTACCGAACTCATGATAGCTGTTGAGAGATCGAATGTAATTTCCCCATTGAACCACTATCACTTGCCTGGGTTGGTGCTAGGAAACTGTCCTATGAATTCGGTATTTTTAATCAGTGCTAATATTGCGAAACGACCCTTGTCTAGAGAGTAACCGGGCCAAGCTTAACAAGTAACCATTGTTTTTTTAGAAACTAAGAGATGCCAATTTTTTCCAAAGAAACCTCTGTTTGCTGATATTTCTGTGAGAGAGATATTTGATATTTGCCATATAGTTCATCTATTTTTTCCGTTTCAAGGTTGCACAACCGACTTCCAAGCACCAACAAATAAATCAATTGTCAAACTTGAGAAGTTAGGCATCCAGGTTATAGTATTGGTTATTTAGGTCCACTTGCATCAGAAATTTGAAGGAAACCCAGACATCTTTCATGAAAATATTGGGATTCTTTGAGAGGCTCTTCCTCAAAACCCAACCGGAAAAGACGAACTCGAAGTATGAATCCATCACTGGCAGGAGATCTGAAATGTGATCTGGTTAAATATTAAATTCGGAATGAATTCTGAATGATTAGTCCCTGGAAGATTAACGGCTGGAACCTACAGCCATCACCCATTTAATAGAAAAGAAAATGATCTGAAACAAACCTCCATGAGGACATGTTCCAAAATGTTAATCTTCATGGGTGTAGCTTAATGAATTCCTAGGATCCCTTTATGAAAGGAGATGGTGTTACGTAGGGATACCGGGCTACGAATCCTAAGCCAAAATAGGCCCCAAACCACCTATTTTACGATTGGTTCACCCAAAAAAAACTTGGTTTGCCGAGATCAAGTTTTCAGGTCCTTCCTTAGTTAATATGATTTTGATTGATTTTGATCTTAGTTCACCCGTTTTTTTATGTTTGGGGGGGTTGGTGGACTCAAATGGATACATAGGATACACCCTGGAAACATGTACGGCTGGAAGCCCAAAAGTCATGGAAGTTTGGTTCAGATCCATGTGATTTTTTGGCTCCGCCTTTTTTGTCTTATTCCCCAACTGGGACCTCTTTCCCACGAGGTGGGCTTGGCGAAGCTGGAGTATTTGAAAACTCGGCTGACGCTCAGCAACAAGACACGCTTCAAGGCGGTCGGGTTTGTCGGGGCTTTGGCGGTGGGAGTTTTTTTTTCCTGCGGCGATGTGGTTGTCGATTTAAGGACGGGAAAGAAATGGAAGGGGAGAACATATGGGTGAAGACAGGATGTTTATGAGGGGGAGTTGTGGTCAGGTATATAATAGAACTTTTGAGGGGGGTGGTTCATTGGAAACTGTAGGGTTTTTGTTTTTTGAAACCTTAGGGAAACACCCTTAAGCATCCCATTGGCTCAGGGGTTTTGTGCTTATTTATAGTTGAGAGTCTAAGAAAGTTGAGATGACTTGAGCTTGGGCTTAGACAGAATGATCTCCAGTGCAACGTAGCGAAACAAGATTCTGCCAGCCCATTCGCCACAAGTCAAAGTGTTACTTGGTGGCTTCTGATTAGGATGGTTTTTTGATGATCATAAATCATAGTTCCAAAACATCGCAACTAGGATATGATTAATACATAATTTCCTGTCCAATTGAATAAACGTTTAACATGCCCAACTTCCCGATGCTATACATACTGAACCACATGATCCATCAATGAGGCCCACTTCGCCTCATGTCTCACCTTTTTCAAAGACCCCAGTAACGGCTGGCTGGCAGGAAACCATGCAGATGCTGCAAGAACAAGTGGGTCCCTTCAAAGAAGTGAAAGGTTTCCGGTCCCTCGGAGTTGTGTTTTTGTTTTTTGTTGAACCAAAAATGTGTTGTTTCCAGTTTTTGTTGAACCAAAAAAATGTGACCATGAAACGTTGGGTTTTGCGTTGGAAGTATAGTTATAAGTAGATATTTGCCCGTGGAAAAGATTCAGAGGTCTAAAGCACACGCTGTTTGTGTTTTTTTAAGGTTGTTTTTTTGTTCCGTTTTTTTTCTTCCCCCGGGGTCGAGTGTGGTTGGTGCGGTGCTGAAAAATATCGACCACTTTGGCGATGGATTCGCTGAACTCACTGAACTATGAATGATTGCATAGATTGAGAGGCAGCAGCCTTACCCACGGGATCCATGTATGGTATATATATATATATATTTACTTTTTTATACTTATATTTATACTTATTTACTTATTAGAATGCATACATTTGGTTGATTTTTATGGTAAAGGTAGGTAGATTTTACCATACATGGATCCTACGGGTTAGGATACTTCCCAAACGATTTGTTGAAAGGAACGGGCCATGTCCTAAGAGTCCTAACATAAGGAATTCAGTAATTCGTAGAAACAATGAACTCCTTTGTAAAACCGGTCTATCTCTATGAATCTATATACATATCAAGGGTTTAAACTGGTGGAGCTATATACTCCTCCGCCCCCTGAGGACTGATGTGGACGTGCAGTACCACTATGAATTGAAGCCATTTGAAACTGAAAAAGCCTTGATACGACAAGCCGAAGGTCGATTGAAGAAGATGTTGGAGACGGAAACTTGCTACGCAAAGAGACAACAAGGGGGGGTGGTGGTGGAAGGAAGGTCACCTGGTTCTCCAAAAGGTGACAATGGGGGGGGGTTGGGCATGCAACGTTTTCCTACAAGTAGGAGTTGAAGGTGCCGAGATAGGATTTTTTTTTCGGAGGGGTGAAGGTCGTTTTATAGAGTGAGAGGGATAAGCCAAAGAAGCTCGTTGTGTTTTTCCTATGGGATTTTCCATGGCAGGTGCAATTTTTTTAGCGGCTTTTTTTCTGGGGGTCGATGGAGAAAGGCAATGAAATACCACCATAAAAATCGCAACACAAAAAAGTAGGTGAATATATACCATATATTGATACTACGGATATGTATACCAAAGTGGCACCTTGGATTTTGACCCAAGTCTAGCATGGCATAGGGTAGCCGATGGACCAGAAGAGTCGAGTCACGGATTCTAATCTTTCAGAAATCTAAGTCGCAGCCAATGAGAGGCAGAGGGGGGTTGACTCACCACCATGCAAGATGTTTTCTTGCTATAAACATGTGTGACCATTGAAATTGACGACTTGACGACAGTCACGCCCGCTCATTTGAGGAAAAAAAGGTGCGGAAACAACATCGAGTGAATCGAGAAGGTGTTCCTACCATTGGCATTGTTGGCTACACCAATGCAGGCCGAAACATGGTATGACTTCGATATACCCCCCAACTCCAGGATGCCAGTAGCAAATGACGTTTTTTTTTTTGGGATTCCGGAAGCTAAGAATGTGAGTGGCATCCCCGGTGGTGAGTGGCATCCTTGGTGGGCCCAGCCAAGTCCGCAAGTTGTTTCAACACCTGTGCACCACTAGGGACCTACCAAGTTGTGCAAAGTTTGGGGCTACATCGAACTTGGGGGATGTTTTTAGGTGTATTTTCTTCAGGCAGTTATATGATTATAACCGTTCTAAAGGAGCGTTTCTATAGGTAGGTTGATATGAGGAACATAGCACTACCGCTGAACGAATGGAGATGAGCTTTGGCTCAAGCTTTGGCTCAACAGTTTTTTTTCTAGAAAGATTCTTTTCGACATGAGAATGCAAAACTATGTTGCTGATCATGTTAGGTCTAATGCGGGGGCATATGGAAGTTATAAGCCCGCAGTGCAAGTGGGTATGCAGCCTCCAACGGCCTACCACATGGGAGAAGGGATGCCAACGTACACGCATTTGGTGCAGCCATCCGCAGCTCCTTGCATGAATGAGTCTGCTTTGCTGAATGGACGTTTGCCCCCTCCTACTCTTTTGACTTCAATGAAGCCGGCAAATCTGGAGAATGCCGACAAGGAGTCGTGCGCTGAAGAAGGTTTGCTTGATGATGACAAGTTTGGAGCAGAGGAAAAAGGTCCAAGCTCAGACTACATGTTCTTTGGGGTGGACCTGAAACCTGTCTTACCAGTGGCTCTTGCTGTCTCAACTGTGATTGGTGGCCTGTGCATGCTCCTGGTGCAGATTCCGATGTTGTCTCGTTTCACCTCCCTATCGCAGGTGTGGCTCTCTGCACCTTTTGCGGTGGTTTATGGCATTGTCTTGGGGTGCATGGCATATTGTGTCTATGCTGATCCTGGACAAATAAAAAAGACCAGAAACACGAAAATTGGTGCTGTTGGTGGCATGGACATCGAGGAGGGGGTGCCGCGGCGTGCACACAAGTCGTGGCAATATTCCCGTCCTATCCGCCGCTATGATCATTATTGTAGATGGTTGCGAAATGTCATCGGTCTTCTCAATCACCGTGAATTTGTGATAATGGTGGGAGGTTTGCTGTTAATTGGAGTGCTTGGGATCATGGTCGACATTTGGCTTGCCATCTTGATCGCTGAGAAGGGCTTCTTTCAGTTTGAGATCGTTGTGGCGCTTCATTTGGGATATTCCGTTGCTCTCCTGGCGATTGATGGGCCAATCTTCAAGATCCATTTTGGACTGATCTCAAGGAACGAGATGGCCCAGGAATGGAAGAAGAACGAGCACTACGTGGCCAACAACACCAGCATCGGCGACAACGTGCCAGTGGAGGATCTCGAGGATGATGAGTACAATGAGCTCTTCGACCGTGACGCCTTTGTGTACGATCGCACAAGGAACCCTTTTGACAACGGCTGCTTCACCAACTGCCTGAACTTTTGGTGCCAGCCACGTTGGACTTCCGATGCAAAGGGGGATTTCTGAGTTGGAAAAGGCCAGAATTTGCAATAATTTGCTGAAAACAGGGGATTGTACTGCCCACTGATAAGGATTAGAATAAGCCACTGCAACGATCCTTATGCAGGTTTCACTGCCGTGAATAAAAGGTCAGGCATCGATGGCAGGAGATCGAAATGACTCAAAGGAAAACACGCAATAGCACTACCACTGAACTCCACTGCACTATGGAGAAACCTGTTTTTTTCGGGGGGAGGAGGCTTCAAAAAATGTGTGTGGCGATATTTGGGGGGAACTTCCCAAGCACTAAAAACGTGGCAAGCATTTTTAGGAAATGCCCAAGCTCAATGAAAGCCTTGGAGTTTTTCTGTGGTCCAACCCTATGGCCCACTAGAAAATCATGTTTTTTTCAGCACCACGCCCTTGCACTACGTTGTACTTGTACTATCTATCTTTCAATTGGGTCATGGAAATCCAGGGTGTTATTACGTTACAAAAATTTAAACATCACAGGTATATGACCTGGACTCATCCCATCTTCGGAAAAGCAAGCCATCCAACTTCATGAGTGCATAAATGGTGTATGCTGTGCCTGATTTTGCACTGATGTTGTTGCCTTAACTTAAAATCATCATTTTCTACCAGAAAAGGTAGCACTTTTTTTAAGTCCAAAGTTCANAATGTTTTTTTTTATGACAGGTTTTGAAAGTCATCATTCCAACGCCTCCAGTAGCTTAAGATGCTCTTTCAAGTCTTGAGAGACCAAACCTTTAAATCCACAAGTTGTTTCAACACCTGTGCACCACTACGGACCTACCAAGTTGTGCAAATTTTGGGGTTACATCGAACTTGGGGGATGTTTTTAGGTGTATTTTCTTCAGGCAGTTATATGAGTTATATGATTATATACGTTCTATAGGTAGGTTGAGATGAGGAACATAGCACTACCGCTGAACTAATGGAGATGAGCTTTGGCTCAAGCTTTGGCTCAACAGTTTTTTTTCTAGAAAGATTCTTTTCGACATGAGAATGCAAAACTATGTTGCTGATCATGTTAGGTCTAATGCGGGGGCATATGGAAGTTATAAGCCCGCAGTGCAAGTGGGTATGCAGCCTCCAACGGCCTACCACATGGGAGAAGGGATGCCAACGTACACGCATTTGGTGCAGCCATCCGCAGCTCCTTGCATGAATGAGTCTGCTTTGCTGAATGGACGTTTGCCCCCTCCTACTCTTTTGACTTCAATGAAGCCGGCAAATCTGGAGAATGCCGACAAGGAGTCGTGCGCTGAAGAAGGTTTGCTTGATGATGACAAGTTTGGAGCAGAGGATAAGGGCCCGAGCCCAGACTACACGTTCTTTGGGGTGGACCTGAAACCTGTCTTACCAGTGGCTCTTGCTGTCTCAACTGTGATTGGTGGCTTGTGCATGCTCCTGGTGCAAATTCCGATGTTGTCTCGTTTCACCTCCCTATCGCAGGTCTGGCTTTCTGCACCTTTTGCGGTGGTTTATGGCATTGTCTTGGGGTGCATGGCATATTGTGTCTATGCTGATCCTGGACAAATAAAAAAGACCAGAAACACGAAAATTGGTGCGGTCGGTGGCATGGACATCGAGGAGGGGTTGCCGCGGCGTGCACACAAGTCGTGGCAATATTCCCGTCCTATCCGCCGCTATGATCATTATTGTAGATGGTTGCGAAATGTCATCGGTCTTCTCAATCACCGTGAATTTGTGATAATGGTGGGAGGTTTGCTGTTAATTGGAGTGCTTGGGATCATGGTCGACATTTGGCTTGCCATCTTGATCGCTGAGAAGGGCTTCTTTCAGTTTGAGATCGTTGTGGCGCTTCATTTGGGATATTCCGTTGCTCTCCTGGCGATTGATGGGCCAATCTTCAAGATCCATTTTGGACTGATCTCAAGGAACGAGATGGCCCAGGATTGGAAGAAGAACGAGCACTACGTGGCCAACAACACCAGCATCGGCGACAACGTGCCAGTGGAGGATCTCGAGGATGATGAGTACAATGAGCTCTTCGACCGTGACGCCTTTGTGTACGATCGCACAAGGAACCCTTTTGACAACGGCTGCTTCACCAACTGCCTGAACTTTTGGTGCCAGCCACGTTGGACTTCCGATGCAAAGGGGGATTTCTGAGTTGGAAAAGGCCAGAATTTGCAATAATTTGCTGAAAATAGGGGATTGTACTGCCCACTGATAAGGATTAGAATAAGCCATTGCAACGATCCTTATGCAGGTTTCACTGCCGTGACTAAAAGGTCAGGCATCGATGGCAGGAGATCGAAATGACTCAAAGGAAAACACACAATAGCACTACCACTGAACTCCACTGCACTATGGAGAAACCTGTTTTTTTCGGGGGGAGGGAGGAGGCTTCAAAAAATGTGTGTGGCGATATCTGGCGGAACTTCCCAAGCACTAAAAACGTGGCAAGCATTTTTAGGAAATGCCCAAGCTCAATGAAAGCCTTGGAGTTTTTCTGTGGTCCAACCCTATGGCCCACTAGAAAATCATGTTTTTTTCAGCACCGCGCCCTTGCACTACGTTGTACTCGTACTATCTATCTTTAAATTGGGTCATGGAAATCCAGGGTGTTATTACGTTACAAAAATTTAAACATCACAGGTATATGACCTGGACTCATCCCATCTTCGGAAAAGCAAGCCATCCAACTTCATGAGTGCATAAATGGTGTATGCTGTGCCTGATTTTGCACTGATGTTGTTGCCTTAACTTAAAATCATCATTTTCTACCAGAAAAGGTAGCACTTTTTTTAAGTCCAAAGTTCAAGGGTAGCAGGTCAGATACGGTCGGTCGGCTTTTCTTGACACAAAAAGTAGGTGGGTGATATAGAGCCTCTTATCTGGAAATTCCTTCAGCCTTTTGGGAGGAAACAGTATCGTAATAATCATCCAATGACATTGGTGAAAATGGACAGGCCAAGCATGAGTTGCTTCTCGATGTTTTTTCCTGACTGGTTTTGATGTCGTCATCATTCCAACGCCTGTAGTACTCGTAGCTTAAGATACAAACCTTCAAGTCTTGAGAGCTTTTTAAACCTTGAAGGCTTCGAAGCTTGTATGTATCACTCCGGAATATGTACCATACATTTTGACATATTTTGACCATTACGTAACAATAAGCCGCCATATATAAAGATGTCAGTGAATCTTCCTTGGAGGCCTTTTTGGGATTCCCAAGATTACAGGTGTGGCGCCACGGTGATTTTGATTTTATAGCTGATTTTTGTTGCGTCTTGACGGACCAACTTTGATCCTGAAACCTGGGTGGTTTAAGTTAAAAACATGACTTCCTTCAAAGCCAAGCGTGATGATCAAAACATGTGGTCGAACGCCAAAAAACGGGGTATATAAACTTCATAAGATTATGGTATCCCAAAAATCCCTAATCCTGGGACCAGCTGCACCAGAACCATCGCAACCACTCACAGGTAAGACGTCCTTAATGAATCGAATCACTGATGCAGGTTCGAAGGGGAATCTCAGGGATTTCTTTTCGGAATTTTGCGAGGAGTTTGAAATCGCCTTTGCCTATGAGAATCCCTGTAAGCCGACAAATGTAAGGAAATGTGGTAGCCTGTTTTGCTGGTGGCCACCGTGCCTCTTCAAGCCACTTGCTAATTTTTTGGCATGAAGATGTGTTGGAGTTGGAGAGGGAGAGGGAGAGAGCAGCAAAGAGACGGTGAAAGACAGAAACAAGACAGCAAAACTTAGGTGGTGGTTTCAAATATAATCTTTTTCAAACCGCTATTTGGGGAAGATTCCCATTTTGACTAATATTTTTCAGATGGGTTTTTCAACCACCAACCAGAAAAGGTGTGTTTTCTCATCAAGCAGTTTGCTGCTACCTGGGTACTTCCAGAAAGTTTGTGTAAAATTTGTTGCCCAGGTCCTGGTGAAACACAGCTGGGGGTGCGGTTTCAGATTGGGCAAATCCCATGGGCAAATCCCTTGGATTTTTGAGCAAAGAAATTGCTACTCTCCGATTCCTAGATGCATCTTGTCTTGGTATCAAAAACTTGACGCATGCTAAAATGTTGAATCTAAAATCTTACTGAAGAGTCGAGAGTGGAAGCATTTTGGAACGACAAGAAATCGATGAAGCCGTAATTTGGCCATGACAATTTTGCAACTTTTCAACTTACTCACTTTTCAAACTTCCAGATCTTTGCCCAGAACCCTTTTGTTTGTAACCCCTGGACCCGTTTGGATGTTTGTGTTTTTTTTCTGACCCTACTTTGGAATTTGGAGCGAATACACATGTTTTTTTCATACCCCTACTCCCTGAAGCATTTAGAATATATTTTTGGATCATTTTTTCAATTCTACTGTTTTTGGCAACATATTTTCATGTCCACGGAATGCACAATGCCACCCCCCCACAAGAAATAAGGCCTTGTGGAGGGGTGGGTTGGCATTAAAAACGTACCCCCCTCAAATTTTGGCATGTTTGATTCACCCGCATATTTCTCAAAAACTTGAAAAGAAGACACATCAAAAAAACACCGGACCCAGGGCCAAATTTCAACAAAACACACCTCCTTTTCCCGAAACAGGTCTCCGTGAACGTGATTTGTTATTCCAAACGCTGGATACCACCATGCGGAAGGTGAAACTTCCCTCGGGTGGGTGACTTGGGCTTTGTTCAGAAAAACATGAGAAACAGCGTTGAATCCAAACGCCTCCTGAAAAGATATTTGGACCCCCAAAACCTACCTAAAACACCTTCTCAGTTATTTGGATGTCTAGGGCCTAGGGATGGGTTGGGATGGTTGAGTTGTCCCCCTTCCCGGTAGTAGCGGCAAATGAATGTTTAGGTCGGGACACCATACGCATATTATAATCCAAATGGCGCTGGACATGCAAGGAGCATATGGGTATGGGTGATGTTTGCAAAAGATGTTTCGCAATTGAAAGGCAAGAATATGTTTCATGTTGGGGTCGAAGCTTGAGAAAAAGTGAGCACATATATTTTCGACATATATATTTGAAATTTGTGCATTTTGTTATCATGGGAATTTAAGGACGCTTACCCCCCTCACCCAAATGCCACCACCCCCTCGGACAATTTCCCGGCCTTATGAAAGGGTTATTAACCATCATTGTCCCTGAGGAAAAATCACCGAAAATGCCATGATATGTTAACAGACAAGCAGATGGTGAATCAAACCCTTTCTACTAAACTCTGATGTTTGGTCCTGGATTGCAAGATTTAAGAATGGTTCATTAATTCGACAGCTTCTGATCTCCCAAGTTTGTTTGGAATTTTCACCGAGAAAACTTGAGGAAGATTTGAAATACCATGTTTGCAGTCATGTTCTTCAACTGGATTGGCTGAAATAGCACCTAGAAGTGTTTGGAGTTAATGAAAAGCACCGTTTTTTTGTCCACCAAAATCAGAACATGCAATTATCAAGGTAGACCCCCTCCAAAAACCAACAGTTTACCCCTTCAAAAAAGGCCTTAGTCCCCAAGAGGAAACAAAAAGTAGTCCCCAACTACCATTTCAGTTTCGGGCACCTTGGAGAAGGACCGCCAGCCACATGAAAACCGCCAGAAACATCAAAAGACAGGCACTTATTAAATGGGACCCGTTTTGAGGGGATCAGACTTGATGCAAATGTATGTTGTGGTAGTGATAGTGCTCTCTTTGGGTTGGTTAGTATAATGACCCCTATGATGATGCCTTGATTTAAGCATTACGTACCTTTGTCCAAATTACTTTTCTGGTACCAGACTTGCGACATTCATGAGAAAACTACATCAAATATACCAGATGTTGTGGGATGACACTGTGTACCGTTGGCCATTCATTATTGAAAGCATGTTTTTTTTTTACTGTGGTTTACAAAGGGATCAACTGTAAGCATCGATTGCCATGTCCGAGGCATGCCATCATCGCGGACAGCATTGGCTTCATCCAGCATTTACCGCACAGCCTTTTTGCTGCCTTTCAAGCAACCTTGGAAGCTCGGAAGGTTGGTTTCATATGTTTTGTTTGGATACCAAAATTAAAATTGCTGGTTTGGGAAGGGTAGTTCCTTGCAAATAATGGTGGGTTTTCGTTATCTATGTTGAAACTTTGGGGTGTACTTCCTTTTTCTGCCAGTGGGGAATGGCTGATAACCAAGGTGATTTGTTCAACTGTTTGGCCATGACGAGCTTCAAAGAATGCTTCCATCCATCAATTGGGAGGATGTTTCTTTTCACACCCATCACTGCACCCCACGACTTCTACACCCGCCCTTGAAGTTTTTAACAGCTATTGTAAGGCCCCTTGAAAAATGATGTTTGGAAGAGTCAACATTTTACATACTTTCTTGGGGGGCTTTGGGGTAAAAAAATCAGGGAGGAGGGGGAGCTTTTAAACTTCCAAAGGGCATAGCCGGTATAGCCTTCAACTTCCGCGCAAGGAAGAGATCATTGAGTGCGATGTCTTGTTGCACCTTGGATGAGTGGATCTTAAAAACACGAACGATTTCTGGTTTAGGATGGTGGGTTCCCCGCTGGAACCAGGGGTGAAATGATGAAGATTGATATTTTGGATGATTTCGTGTGGGCCTTAGGGGCTGAGAGGAGTAATAAGTGAAGATATGATACAATTGGTTGGGGAGTTTGGAAACTGTTTTGCTAGCTTTATGACTTCTATTGGCTATGGCCAGGTGGTTCCAGTTTTGAAGGGATTTTGTTGCACTCGTTAAACCTCGTGATTCAAATGGGTTGGTTGAATAATCAAACGTAGTGATTTCAGGTTATAGGTCCATAGGTCCAGTAGCAACTCTGAAAGTTTTAAGCGCAACAGAGGTGGCCAGAGAGATGTTCCAATTTTGGAGTCAAGTTCCACAAGGGTTTTTTGTCATTGGAGGAGTACTTGATGATCTCAAAATAAAAGGATGATGGGTGATAAATTCCATAGGAGTTCCTTCATGGTTTTGTTTGGAGGTTCGAGGTGCAGCCCCAAAGTTTTGCATGGAACCTGAAAGTTATGGTTTCCAAGATGAAAAGAAGGTGCGAAAATTGTTAGCATTGTGTTTCTTTTGTCCCGCAAAGAAGGGAAACAGGGCATGAAAACCACACGGGCTTAGTGATGTTCACAGCAAGGGATGCCGCTTTGTTACTTTGTTCCATTTAGACGGAAGAACAGCAACTGGGGTGAAGGACTATATCAATCAGATATATATTGCTTAAACCACATTTGCTCATAAACAGAGCTTCCTTAAAGCACCAAGGCGGTCGCCTTGGTTTGAACATGTTCAAAGCATCAAGGCGAGGAATAGGAATCTCGGAGCAGGATTTAAGGGAATCCCCCCTTAAATGCCCGAAACATATTGAGGTTTAGGACTTTAGGCATCACAAAAACTCCCAACATCAAACAAAGGCATCGCAGTTGCTATCACAAAGGCAGGCCGACCTTGCTTCCGCCAAAAGGAAGCCGGATCATCTTCCGATCATCCCATCTGTTTCAGGTGCTATCACCAACAAAAAGATTCCGGGAGGATGAGCCTAGATCCCTTGGACTCCACCAAACAAGCGGCCACCTAAAATGGCGGCTGACATATGCAAAACTATGTGTGCCCATAGGGACGGATTATCCAAGTTCATCTCAATTACGTCAAGTGGTTGAACAAAGATTTATTTGATTTTTACCACTCCGAAACCCCTAAAACGGCTTTGCATGTTCCAATTTGACAATCTCACATTTTTTCCAAAAAAAGTACGGTAGGTAAAAAATGTGTTTCAAGAAAAACAACTCCAGTCTTGGGCCTTATTTTAATTCACAATTGGCTAAAAGAAAACACATCCGACATCACAAAAAAAAAAACAATGCCCATCAAGAAAAGCCTCCCTCCTAAGGCACGTACGTGACATTGCACATCCGCAACGGACCATGCAGATCCTCGTTTTGGCAAAAAATGAGTTTGGAACGACCTCAGCCCAAAGAAACCCCAGGTTTTACCACGTCGTTTTAGTTTGGAAATACCCGGGGGCCCACCCAGGAGCCATGAAAATTCTATTTTTAGCCCGGGAATCCCAACCTAAACCTTTATTTTGTGACGATTGCATCCTGGGTGGGGGGCCCCAGACCGCAGTTTTACCAATTCCAGAACTGGGATGGTGAAATTGATTTTAATAGTTTACCCCAGATGCTTTTCCAAGCCATGGTAGGGGCTACCACCTACCATCGTTCCATTTATAGCGTTATAAAAGGGAACAAAATGGAAGAACCATTTTTTTTTATAGATCTATGCCTTGCTTCATTTCTCCACACATCTTGGTTCTTTCCGGAAGGCCGTCCGGAGTGGTTTTTCCTTCCATGTATTACGCTGGTAGAACGTTGGATTTTATGCATAAGATGCAGTTTTTGCAAAATTACAACATGGTTAGAACCACACAATTGGTTTGTTACATTGTCCCATTGTCCTACGTGTTGTAATTACTGATAGCCACTGATAGCAACTCATTCGAATGTTTGCCAAAAAGAAGTGACCATGCATCAAATTTGTTTTATGCAATTTCTGGTGCATGACTGTTTCTCCAACAGCAAGTTGCAAGTGACCCGCCACGTCCAATCATCGTCATCGGGAAATGGAGTTTCCTGCAGATGGTTTTGAACCCCTTCAGATTACCGTGCGCCATGCAATGCATGAAGGCGACGGTGAAGGGTTTCCCATCAGAATTCCTGCATCACACACTGGCAAAGACCTTCAACAAGAGATTGCTTCCCAAATTCCGCAGAGAACTGGTTGTCATATTTCATTGCAGCACGGGTTAAACAAGCTTTCATTGCGAAAAAAACTCAAAGAGCAAGGCTTGCATGGAGAAGTTGTGCTGTCCTATATCTATACAATAGTTGATGTGCAAGCCGCTTGGAAATACCTGCGTGGAGTTGATTTTCTTGGAGTTTCAGTAAAAGCTGTAGATGACGAAGAAATTATCTTGGAAGGAATTGCCCGAATTGATGGAATCAACAACTTGACTTTTTACTGTCATTTCAATCAGAGAGTGGAAAACGTCATTTTACCCGGCAGTTTGCAAAGTTTGACTTTTGGCCATAATTTCAATCAGAGCTTGGAGAACGTCACTTTACCCGCCAGCTTGCAAAGTTTGACTTTTGGTTTTGATTTTAATCAGAGCCTGGAGAATGCCACTTTGCCCGGCACGTTTGCAAAGCTTGACTTTTGGCAGTGATTTCAACCAGAGCCTGAAGAATGTGACATTGCCTGGCACTTTGAAAGACTTGACTTTTGGTGGTGATTTCAATCAGAGAGTGGAAAACGTCATTTTACCCGGCAGTTTGCAAAGCTTGACTTTNCCAGAGCCTGGACAAGGTCACTCTGCCCGGCAGTTTGCAAAGCTTGACTTTTGGCAGTGATTTCAATCAGAGCCTGGAGAACGTCACTTTACCGGGCAGTTTGCAAAGCTTGACTTTCGGCGAAAATGTCAACCACAATGTTCCAAGCTCAATTTGCCTTCAGACTTTTGAGTGCGCTGGTTTGCTGGTTTCCTCCAAAGCAGTATAGTTCAGCGCAGCTTCCTCCACGTGAATGACCAAAAGCCAGCAGCCAGGGATATACAATTTAAAAACCTCCATCATCAGTCTAATTATTTTGAACTCGAAAAATGGCTTTGGATGATTATAGTTGAAAGTATGAGTTTTTAATTGGAATTCCGAATTCCTTTATCTCTTCATTATCTTGCTTTTTTTGTTAGGGTTTCTAGTTAGTTCACCTTGAATATAATAATATGTTAATTAATATGTTTTTAGTTTATTTGGATAGCAAACATATTTATATATTGTATATATATTACTGTATCTATTTCTTAAGTTTGTTTTATGTTTATTTTCATTTCAATAAACATACTATGATTTATTTAGTTTTTATGTAGTTCCATAATTTGATATCTTATATATTTGCATATTATATTTTCAATATCTAATATCGATATATCATATATTGGCATCTTAAGATTATATATGATTCTATACTAGTATCTTATACAGTACATAGATATCTCAAGTTTATATTATATATACAGATACATTGGTATTTCTTATTATTATTTTGTATTTATAGATTAGACATTAATAGTAGTTTGATTGACATGGTCAAAGATGCTACGCTTTGTGGCGACCACTGTAATAAGCAGCGTCATTGATTGACTCAGCATGCCTCATGAAAAAAATATTTTACATATTTTGATTTTGAAAATAGATATTGAAAAAACACATCTACTTTTTTTTGTTCATATGTAGATATATTTTGTATTTTCATATTATATACATTTTATATTTTGTATTTTTTTTAAATATATTTTTCTGTCATATTTATTTGATATATCGGCATATCAAAAATATTTGAATATTATTTTGAATATTGTTTCATATTTTTATATATATACACATATATTTTCGAAATTCTAGTTATTGGAATCTCAAAAAGACATTTGATAAGTGCATAGGATGGTACTTCTATCATGTTTGTTTATATATGTATTAATATATTATATCTGTATCTAACATAAAAAGATTATTTGTATATGCAAACCCCCCTCAAAAGTCCACTCTTTCGAGCTATGCGCAGATGACAGGGAACAATTTTTCAGTTTTCTTGCTTCTCTGGAACCTTTTTCCAATGAAAACAAACTGAAAAGCTGAAATTCTGACAGACATGGAGGTGGGGTTACTGCGGAGATCTCCTCAAATAATTCAGTTTTCATTTTGTTTGTTCAATGTATGCACTTTGTCCTATATCTATTTTACATGTACTTTAACTACATTCAGTCCATTTTGTTCAATACTACCCTAGTCCCCATGTACTATACCTATTTCACATATACTTTAGCTAAACTCATTGCTGCCCAAAAGGTGAAACAAAAACACCTAGGTTTCACAACAGATTTTGCCCGCGGTTTACTCAGCAAAACAAAATTCTTCAGCTTCCAACTCCGATTTTTGGATGTGTGAAATTTTCGGAGCGATTTTTCGGAGTCACGGTTCCATGAAATCCCCGCACCCCCAAAAAATCCGAAGACCAAGATGTCCAGGAGTTATACAATGGTTTCAACTGAAAAACCCTTGGATCTATCATCTCAGTTACCATGATCACATGATCACCAGTTGCAATCCCCTCTTGGATGATCACCTGACCTTAAAAAAGCAATGATGGGTAACGTTAGCGGGTAAACATCCATCATGTTCGATGGGTGACGTGTCGAGGGAACTCTCGATCACCTTGGGAAGTTGATATGGAATCCGCCATGAATTTTGCCCTCCAAAATGTTGAACAAAAACATGGACATTTCCATAGACATTCAATTTGTATGGTGTATATTTCTAGATATTTATAAATGCATTTGGGTAGTTTAGGGGGTAAATACAGGTAAATCCATACTATACATTGAGATACATTGAGTGTCTATGAGATTTCGATTCGTATTCAGTATGGATGATCGGATATGATCGGATGATTTCAACGTACCCAATGTGGTCCGCCCCTTGGAGTTCCACAGGAAGGATATTGTCCTGAAGACTTTGCGCAGTGCTGGAATGTCTGAGCAGAAGTTGCAGTCAGCTGTGATCGAAGTTCGGTACCCTCACTCCGGGAAGGTGTGGGTCCGTTATCTTGCATGGGTTATCTTGGCGCCGTAGTGGATGGAGCGGATGTGTTTACCTGTAACTTTAAGTCTTAAGTGGCTGTCTTTTCGCACGGAATGGGCGCTATTTGGAGGGATTAGGGGTATGTAAAATCTCTTCCCTTCCCCCCCGCACCTTGCGGTTGCAATGATCCAATTTTGAGGATTTCATATTATGCAAAATGGGGATTAATTAGTTCAACCACCGACGATGAAAGATGAAATTCATTCTGTTTTGAAGTTGTTTGGGAGTTATTGTTCCCAAAACTTGTTCCTACCGATTCAGACTTGTTTGGAACAAATTTTGCGGGGATATTTAACCCCACTGACATAACAATCATGAAGCCTATATTTCCTATTGAACATGGTGATTTTCCAATGTCATCTAAGTTTTCAGTGGTATCCTGGTTGAACAACCTTCATTGAGCTATGGACGAAAAAATGTCAAGTCATGGTTCAAGATGAATGCTCGCGATAGGAACCGAGCTTTCACATACTCACAGCCAAAGCACCTGAAAAGTGATGGGTTGGAAGCTCTACTCACTTTCCTTTGGGGACAAAAAAGGCCTATTTTCAGGGGTGAAATGGATGTTAAGATAGTTTTAGGCAGAAAAATGCTAGAAGATTATGGGAGATTCTACAAAACAAACGTGGACTTATGGAAGGGTTAAAGGTTGTTTACATATAAACCTCGAAAATCTGGATGAATGTCAAACAGCTGTGTTGTTTTAATCATGGGAGGGGTACACCCCTAAAGATCAACATGGAACATAGTCATGGAGGTCTGGTTCAGATCATTTTCCTTTCTAAATAGGTGATTTTGAGGTTCCAGCCGTTAATCTTCCAGCGGGTACCCAACAAAACCCTTGTAAATTGATGTAAATTGCTAAAATGGAACACCTCTCCATTAGACGCGCTCGCCGATCCGCCACAGCTGAAAAACACCATTTTTTTGGTTAGGAATGATTGCAGATCATTGTACCTGCAATGAAACAGATATTTTGAACAATTCAGGCCGGGTGAATTATGTGTTTCTAACATTTTTACTACAGCATGTTAAATCATTTCCTTTTCGAACAAACCTACTACCTTGCTTCCCGAAAAGCGCACCCGTGGAAAGTCGCAACTGCCATGTCGTGAGTTTTTCTGGGGCCAAACATATCCCATGGTAAAACTACGATGGTCGATCCCATGGCTGCTTTTGCCCTGGATTTGGAGTTCTGTGGCTGGGATCGAGTTGAAACCTGTCCCAAAGGATCCATGGGATTTGGTTTATATAGGGAAATATACCATACATGAGTTTTTCACCTTAGGTACTGGGAAGGGAGCGCTTGGGGCATCTGAGATCCCTTCGTAACAGAAAAAACGCATGTTCTCATGAGATATATTCATCGTGGCATCCAAAACACATGTGTTTTAATGGATGGCCATGGTATTAAACAACATGTTCTTTCCATGTCAAGGTTCGGAATCATCCAATTGAAATATCCATTCATAGACGTTTCAATTGGATAATTCCAAGGCTTTGCATGGCAAAATGGCTGGAAATCACCAAACATCTCTTTTAAAAGCTGTTTGTTCAGTGTAACTCATCTTCTCGCAACAAATCGGCGTTTTTTTGTTGCTTTAACCAACTTGTAAATTCCAACGAGTTTGCGAACTTTGGATGGTTGGGGTGCTATTGCATCATGGGACCACATGGTGTCCTCCAAAGCTGGCCTTCAGGGAGCCAATGGTTTTTTAAAGCCTTAAAAACAACTCCTGGGACTGAACGTGGGGAAGTACCGTATTGGGAGGGTAGCTTGACTAGCTATGGAATCCATTTTGGGTAAGACAGGGATGATGTCAAAAAAAAAACGCACATGTTTTTTTGTTGATCAAAGTTGATGCTGAAATATATGCACTGTTAATTTAGAGGCTAGTTTCACCCTTATTTTATCAATATGTATTTTGGTTTGGTTTGTTGATAGAATGACTTCGCTGTCAGTTTGAGTATAGAAAGTTGCTGCCCTCCAGATTCGAGTTCCCTCAAGGGTCATCTTCATCATCAGCCCCATCCTCCTCAAACTCCCAAGGTGACTTTCGTGATGCCATACGGTCACATCTTTTGCCAGAGGATTTCTTCGAAGATTTGTCTTTGCGTGACATCCAAAAAATTCACCGCAGACATCAAGGAAGCCACCAGCATCACAGAGGTCTTGAACTTGTATCTTGGCAACAAGGTGAGTCAGTGGTATTTTTCCGGGTGGAAACTGAACAGCAAAAACACTAAACACAAAAAACTCCCTGAAAATCAAAGGTTGGAAAGATTTTATAAATTTCCTTTTTGTGACGGCCTTTTTTTGAGGGGCCAAAAGTTATAGTTTTAGGGTTGGAAGATTGCGAGTCATCCCACCCAAGGATGCTGCAGGTGAACTCGCATCCCAAGGAATAAACCATGTTTTCCATAGACAGGAGGCCAGGTTTTCTAGGCGGATTCGAACGCGTTTTTGCTACAGGTTGAAGTTCATATCAGGGAGGTTACCCGGAATCTTCATTTGAAGATGACCTTATTTCAGTGAACTAGTGTACTTGGGTTGGGGATTTTGTTTGGAATTTTTAGACAGGAAGGTGGGAAAGTACAACCCAGTCACTTGATTTTGTTGAAAGTTTGGACTTAATTCATAGTTGTAAAAGTCGTAGTTCACCCCAAGATCAGACCTTTGGTGGTTGTTCGGGTTGATCTTTTGCGCATTTTCGGGTGCCAGTTCTTTGGGGCGATGAGGTTGGACGAGGAGGTGGATGGTAAAATCTTCAATCACTACCATGCCTCTGCTGCATATCATAGCTTGGCTATATTGGAACGAAAACATGGCGTGAGGGACAAGGAAAAAAACCATCCTGTTTGGTCACGACTTGCTAAAAGGGTGCAAGAGATGGTGGAGAAAGATGAAGTTCAACCACAAACTGTAGCAAATGTTCTTTGGAGTTTGGGCCAACTATTCAGTCATCGAGTCACTCTCCGAAGAAACGTGATCTGTGTGTTTTGTTTGTGTTCGGGAGCGGTTGGAAGAATCATTTGTTTTCAAGAAGAAAAATTCTCCGGCAGTTTTGCAACACTTTCGAAAACTGGATTTTCTCACTGGTGATTTTTGAACAAAACAACTGCGTTGCTATCACCAAACAGATTCTCCAACGGCCTGAAGTCTTTCCGCGCATTCCAAATGGCTGGAGAGGGTGTATGAGAGATGTCGGATTAAAAGACCTCCTCGGTTTTCCGATTTTTCACTTGATAACTTCCATGACTTTGTAGAAAGACATGTTGCCCTCCCTAAAACAAATTGAAATAGTCCTTCAAGAGTTACATAGTACCATCCGAAAAGGCAAGGATTGTCTTCCACCATCTTCCTACCCACATTTTTCAGAGGCAGATTTGCGGAGGGAAGTAGGGAGTAAAACCATGTAAAACCTACACCTTTTCATCGTCGTTGATCCCTCGTAGTTCAATAACACGAGGACAGCATCAATCGGAATCGTTCTTGTTTAAACATTTATAGGTGAAAGATGGTGAAAGGTAGGCTTTTTGGTTGCATTTGTTCACCCTAAGCACTGTAACTATAGGTATATTCACCTGGCATTTGCCATCATCATGATCCAAAAAAACCCACGCCTATTTTTACGATCCAAAACCCCGGGTTTTTCCAACGGCAAGCTCAGATGTCCAAGGTCAACATCTCCCATCGATTGCTGGGAGCATTGATCAAGTCTGTGAATAAAACGGCTGTTGATATGAAGCCACAGGAATTGTCCAACTGTCTTTTAGCAGCTTTGCAGTTGAAACTGAGCGCAGAAAGTAATCTTTACTGTAAGTTTTGCTGAAGCTGGTGGGGATGACACAAAGGCTTGTTTTTTTGTTTTTTTTTGGGGGTTCTGTGGAATAGATGCTATTAAACCCTGAGAAGACCCAGAGCTGCTGCAAACAAAAAACAAGGACGCACATTTTGGACCTACTGTTGATGGAAGAAATCCTGCACCAGTTGATAGGTAGTTTTTCCGTTTCGTTTTTCCCATTTTTTACAGGGTTTTATACATACCAGGTGGTTAGCCGGATTTCTTCCATCAACAGAAGTTCCTCAGAAGAAACAGATTTTGCCTCAAAACAACGGTTGAAACCAACCCTCCCTTCATTTGGGGCTTTTCTGGGCATAAGATTCGCAAAGGTTGGTTGAATGAGTTGATGGTGTTTGGTCGTTCAAATCATATCTACCAGGACAGATCCATGAGAACGATTCAGTGTCTATTTAACAATGGATGATTTGAATCTTATGGTATCAATTAATAGGTACAATATATATATATATATATATCATATACAGAACCTGGTCCATCCTATTTTGGTAAAGCAATGATTTTTCAGTTTGGAGGGTTTTGGGGAGCGTTTTTTTTTCAACCATTTTCATGCGCCACAAGGAAGGATTTTGCAGCCAATGTGCTGACAGTGGTGCCGATCATTGCCACCGAGATTTCGATGAAGTCGCAAGGTATGAGGCCACAGGAACTCTCAAACTCGTTGCGGGTATCGGCCCTATTGAAGGACCATGGGAAAAAAACATACCCGTGGCCCATACCATTTTTGTATGGTATATTTACCTTTTATGGTAAAAAGGTAAATATATACCATACATGGATGCTGTATGGGATATGCACTCCCCAGAACTAACAGACATACAGTAGCACCTGGTAGGAGGCCTGTTAAGCCCAATCCATCAGGAAACTCATCTTTATCCAGTGTTTCAGGTGCTAAGCTGTTAGTTTCAAGGAGGGTATGCGGTACTGGGATACTTTGGGCAATGGGTAGATCATGTGGGATTGCCTAAGTGGGCAAAACCTGAAAATCGAGTTGAACCATCCATTGATGTAATCCGGCTTTATGAGGAGAATGGACCATCATCATCAAAAGCTTGAGCGAACCGAATCATCTTCCAACCATACTTTTTTCGTTTTTTTTGCCGTTAGTTTCAGGGATTGTATTTTTTTTTCTTTTATTTTGGCTCTCATATTTTTCGAATGGTTAGGTGAAAAACCACCGCAACCTATGTTGTTTACATTCTATTTACAACGGTATAGTTGTTCATCCCATTTTTTGTATTTCACTAGTGACTCTGACGCGTTTGCATTTATTATAGATCCAGTAAGGGTCAAATGACTTACGACTTTAGTTTTCTCTGCCAAAACTGCGAAATTAGCTTCACCGACATGTTCGACATGTCAATTCTCACCGAGAGACTCCATCTGGCAAAGGACGATATAGACTATGAGGATGTGGAGAAAATTTCGCTACTTGAACGAGATGAAGGCAATAGCAGTTGTGGTTTCAAAGTTTTAAATTTTGACCCCTACTTGGGAAAGCGTTCCAATTTGACGAGCATATTCAACCACCAACTAGAGTTGCTGGATATCTATTTCTCATTCGATTGCCGATTATATTTGGGCTTGTCCCCCTTCCCAGTAATAGTCACCACCAGAAAATTGACGTTTGTGGTGGGGGGGTCCTATATAAACTATCATTTGCCACTATTAGTGGCAGAGGACTACACAAAACACCTACAGTATATCGCATTTGAATTTTCTTGGAACCAGTTCGTAACGCACGAGTTTTTGACCAAACAAGGTGTGCCATTGCCGAGCAGATCCCCAAGAAGGCTACGGAGATGATTCCACAACATCTCTCCAACGCCTTGTGGGCTGCAGCATATTTGAAGCATACCACTTCTCATATGCAAGGAGCCGTACGGGCGATTATATATCAGATACCATCAAAGGCAAAGAGAATGAAACCACAAGAATTGTCTAACAGATTCTGGGCAGATTTTTTGGCGAAGGAATTTTGTTTATTTGACATGTGTTGTTTTTCTTCCCAATGGGTTTTTGCAAGATTTGACCTTTCAGGAAGTGGTGTTTTGTTGATTTTTATTTCAATAGCATGTGACATGTCGAAACGCATGTGAGTTAAAACTTGCCGGGGGGGACAAACAAAAAGCCTAGGAAGAAACGATGTTGTTTGGAGAAACATCTGCTGAAATCTATATACTCCGAAGTTTAAGTGAAAAATTGTGATTGGAAGACGGAGTTGAACAGCCAAAGCCCCTGAAAATGATCGGAAGACAATTCGGCTTCCTTTTGGGTCTTGATAACGGTAACTTTTTCCGGGTTTTTGCCGTTAAATTTCAGCTGCGTCCAGTGAGAGAGAGAATCCTCTAAAAAGCTAGGAGATAGTAAAAGGAAGCTCTCCCAAGAATGGTTGGGGAATTCCCATCATTGCCCCTTAATATTCCCGAAAAAAAAATCAAATCCCTTAGATTCCCAAGGTCTAGTTAGACTAGTCCCACCTGTAGCTCCAAACAACTAGATCAACCAGTTTGTATGAATGTTTGGTGAGTTCCAACTATTTGCATCCATTTGCCATGTTAAAGGTTTAGAATCATCCAATTTGAAACCACCAAAAAAGATGGATGGCCATATCAGTTGTCCTAATAAGGTATGGACCATCTCACCCTGAGAGCCTCTAAAAATGGCTACAGGACAATCACCCTGATTATGGTGATTATAGTTCCTAGTCCTCAAAGTTTTATCCTTCACCCTTTCACAGGAGATAGATTTTCCAAACTATCATTTGTGGTACCCTCCCTGAAATTAACATGTCCCCCCTGAAAATCAATAGAATAGTTGAAAGATGAATTCCCCTTTTGGGGCCCGGCAAGCTGTTACTTGTGCAAGCTGCTAGTTTTTTTTTGGCGGTATAAAAGAAATCTGAAAGTCACCTTCATCACCTTTTTCTTCGTCAAAAAACCGTCGTACTGTTGATGGCAACCAGAAATCCAGTTTTTCTCACCAGTTGAGGAAGTCCGGCAGTTTTTTATCCCCATGATTTTACGACGGATTTTTGTACATCCCAGGTGGTTGTTGCAGGTTTCTTCCATCAAACAGATAGGTTTCCAAGATGTTCCCCAACTTTCAGAAGTCATCCTTTGAGCGGCGCCGAGGTATTTGGGCCGCATCTCGCTTGGATGATATGATTCCAGCGAGCGAGCTGGCTTCTATGCTACCATACCTGGCAAAAGAGATATGTCTCAAAGCATCCATGATGACGCCTCAAGCGCTTTCCAACAGTTCCCCACCTTAGAAATTGCAGATGCTGAAAATGTGACTGGAATATATTTTGCCCATATTTTTTGGGCTGAAAATTTACTATTTGGTAAATGAGGACAAATATTCCCAGTTTTATGGAGCAATCATTTCGGGATAAGAAAGAAACATGCAAGCCAACTATGAGTTGGGTGGACCTTGCACGACTTTGGAGTGATGAATTGCGAAATTACTCTCTTAAAAGCTTGGGGAAAGGATTTTGAACCAAAAAGGTTGAACAAACCCACCAACCAGGTGATTCAAGCCGTGACCTTTTGATCCCCTAGTTGGAGGGCACTTACCCTTTGAAAGGGTCACTTAACTATTAACCATCCCAAAAAAGAGACGCAAAGAATTGCCAGGAACTAGAAGCCTTGATTTCCCCCCATGTTTTCCAAGAAAAAAACGAGGGCATTGCAGGAAGAGAGATTTGGAGAGAATTACTCCAGATGCGACTTGAACAATTTTGTTCTTACAACGGCGCCGTTGTTTGTTATTTGGGTGTTTCCAAAAATAGGGGTACCCCAAAATGGATGGTTTATTAGTGGAAAACCTTATTAAAATCGATGATTTGGGGGTACCATTATTTTTGGAAACACCCATTTGTTTCATTATGTGGAAAAAATAACTGTGTTTTGATCTTTACTGATACCTTTCCATGACTGGCTCCAATGCGAAAGCCCGAAAACTAACCATGGGTTCACCTAAACAAAAAAATAACCCCAGCTTGGATAAAAGGAGGAACATCTATACAAATGTCATCAAACCACCTATTTGTTGGGTTCCAGCCGTTCAATTTCGGGGATGCATCAAATCCTTACTCCCTGCTTTCACCACGTTTTTCCGATGAAGGCCTCTGGGGTGCCTCCTTCTTATTCCAAAATCTGGCGCGGTATCATGCTGAAGTGAACCAGACGATGGTTCCAATGGTTCTGGCGCTTCTCCAGGTGTTGCCACGGAAGCTTGGATTTGTGACCCGAACACACTCAACGTATGGTATATAGGTGTTTCCAAAAATCGGGGTACCCCCAAAATATCACTATTTTCGGAAACATCCATATATTTATACCTACATTTACCCTCAAAACGGAAACCAAACGTAGGTGAATCTGTCATACATTGAGCATCTGAGGAATGGTAGACATGCAGGTGTTGTTTTTACGGATTGTACCCGTGGTGAATCACCAATCTTTTACCACCTTTTCCGAGCATCGTAAGCTTCACCATACCATTATATACCATTGAGATCCATTGAGGATCTTAAAGGAAGTATACCATATACCACCATTTGGGGCTGAAGATTTTAATTCGGAACTTGTTCCAAGCGGACCAATTTTGTTTGCTTCAGATCCAAGGAAGGAAGGCGGCCAGTTTCTTCCACAAGAATTCGCCAACAGTTGCTGGGCACTTGACAACGGTTCGTTCACTGGTTTGGATCTGGTATAAGCTTGGAGCCATGATGAAGGTGAATGTCGTCTAGTTCCGAAAAATGGGAGGGGTTCCGAAAAGTGGGAAAAGACTATACAACATACTAAAACACTTGTAAGGATTTCAGCCAGTGGCGAGGTGGTTGTTGCTAATCATAATTTTACATTCAATTGTTTATACAAGCTTCTAAAACCACCAGCTAGTCCCTTAATGACCCCTTATTTTTTTGCCACCTTCTTTATTTGTGGTGTGTGGAGGGGTTAACTTAGGATTCCCATGAATTTTGTGAATCAATTACCAAGAACATCCAAACACAAGGCTGTTGACTTCAAGCTCTTTCAATGGCAATTGGAATGCGCTTAAGCATACGCTTTGTGCTTAAGCCTTTATAGTTGAGCCTTTTTTTTCGAATGGTTGCTGAGACAAGAAAATCCTACACTTGAACATCTCCATGATTCTTTCCACCAACTAATAATTAATATTTAAACAACAAACAAATCCAGCACGACTTCCTTCCTTCTATTAAAAAGGTTGCCTTTTTTCGCAACCATCCCCGAAAAAGAAACCACTGAAACAACCAACAACTCATCACCAGCAACTTCCCCGAGGCTTAGAAGCCTTGATCCGACTGGAGGATGCAGGTCTTCCAGAAGTGGCCATGTTTCTCCGAGAAGAAAACTTCGTGAGATTGGCAGCTCTTCGTTTTACCCGATGGCTGCCCAAGTTGAAGGGAAAGGATTTGCAATTGGTGCCCTTCTCTCTCGCTGAAAAATGGGAACATTTTTTTGATTTTTTGACACACAAAAAACACGGCGGAAGGTGTGGTGTTTGAGAAGATGTTGGTGTTTTTTTTGTTTGGTTGGTTGGGAGGTTGGTATTGTTGTTTTAGAAAAATGCGGGAAGGGAAACATGTAATGTGTGTTTTTTTAAGGCTTTCAAATGGAGAAGTTGACCTTTCTGAAGTGGAGGGATTTGCCATGGAAGTTTTTTCAGATCCACAGGGAGCAACATGGGTTTCTTGTTTGGAGTGCCCAACATATGCTTTTTGTTTTTAAATTTTCATTATTTCAGACCTTGAACAACCCCTAGGCTTTGCCAGTGGTTCTTTGGGTTTGTGGTAAAGTTGGCGTATATCATCAAGAGTTTTTAGCTTCAATTGCTTACATCTTCACTTCTGAGAATGGCGATGTTTCGTTGTCATCACTTGGAAATTGGCACTTGTGCGTGATATTAAGTTCCTATCGTTCCTTGGATCCTGACAACGAGTTTAGTCACTTCAAGTGGGTACTAAAATCCCACATTCTCCAACGAGGGCTTGGTGAATTTGATATCCAGAGGAGCCAACTGGGCGAACACGCGCATTTTCATTAAGTCGATCGTGTTCACCGCTTCTTTCGGATCATATTTTTATGGCATTTCATGCACGAAGAAAAAACACATGAAACGGCCGTTGCAACAAACACCCACCCGGTACCGGGTATACCCACCACGCGGAGAACGTCTCGCTTAACGACAAACACATCGCTGACCGTTGAAACCTGCACCGAAGTTCGGAAATACAGCCCAACGATGACGACGAAAAAAACGGACGGCGCAGGTGGAAGTGGAAATGCAACTGAACCGAGGCGGACATTGCGACTGATGGTTTATGAAGATACTGTGGAGGTGAGTTTGGTACATAGTGTGGTTATATTATATACTCGTATATTGCTTGAAGACATATTCACAAACAATCCGTCAAATAATAGAGAAGGTGCAGGGGGTTGTTCTCATGAATGGGAGCCGCACTCGTCGTCGCTGGCGAATGCTGCAACGGAAAAAAAAACAGTCTGGCAGGCCACCAGAGTGCAACTTTTTATTGATTTATGAAATAGAAATATCACAAGATATCACAAATTTTCATCATCATATAAAGACATGAAATTTGACTATATCTTTTAATGCGTTGTTCCCTAAAGTAAACTAAACTTGTTTCATTTGAATCAATTAGCTTTTATTATATAGTAACCTTTCTGCAAGCACCTCTCACAAACTACCGTCTTCTCAGAAACGGTTGAAAGGTGATCACTCCAATATTCAATTTCATTGAAAGTCATCTCTTCTTGTTCTTAAACAGCAATTCTTTTTAAGGAGGCTTTGCTATTTGAAATGTTTGTTCTTAAAGTAGAGCTATTGCCGTCTCTTGTGTGGAGCAGTTCTACTTCAAAAGAGAACCTTCTTTCAATCACCAAATACCTTTATTTTGAAAATTAGTTGTCTTTCTTTAAGATTTAAGATGCAATTAAAGGCTTCATTTGAAATTTTGAGTAGAACACAGTGAATATTATTTGAGTAGATTTAAAGTAACATGTTCAAAAACATATGTATCTTTCTATTTTTCATACGGGGCCTCCCTCCTATATAAAGTAATTTAACTTCGATGTGTTTTAGCCATAGGTGTTTCTTCTAGGTATCTAAGCGTACACCTTGATCTTCTCAAGTCTTTTTGTTTCTGATGTTAAATATTGTTTTTTCCGTGCCGCTGGGGCTTTTAGAGTATATAAAAGTGTCTGTTTTTCCCNATGCCCTTGGATTTTGTGTTTTTTTTGGGGGGGGGAGGGCAGGGATTTGTGATGAATTTTCTATGGGCAATGCACGTCATGAAGGGAGGATGATGGATTTTATGGATCTGATGATGATGGCAGTAGAGAGAGCCCGACGTAGAGGCACGAATATGTCACAAACTCAAAATGAAGGGTTTTGAGTTTTGAGTTTTGATAATATGTTTTGATTCTAGATGCACATCTTCTTGGGGGTCACTGTTGGGTAAAAACTACAACTTGCTGCTCTTTTGCTTGAGCTTCATGATTTTTTTATGGACCTTTGACCTCCTCAAATGCCGTTTTCTCTCTAAGCAAGTAGTATAAGAAGGTGTTTTTTTTGGTGGGGGGGGGTGCAGATCAAAAGATCAAAAAGGTCTTTCACCACCATTCATTCTCCATTTTCCACAGGCGGAGACTTTAATTTTGGTTTTTTGGGCACAAACCCTCATGGATGCCCTTATAAAAGTGACAAAAAGTTGCGACTTTTGGACGATGATCATCTCAGATTGTGCTACAAGAATCTGTACCCCAAAAATGAAAAAGACAAGTATAGCCTGTATAGCCTTCCTAAATCTAACAGCTTAAAAACCCCTGAAATTTCCAACGGTTTTCAAGACACTCCTTTCCTTATTTGGGATGGCCAAGTGGCTGATGGCCAAGGTTTGGAACAAGATCGATTTGTTAAAATCCATGAGTTTCGTACCACCTGAAGCAGTTCCAGTTTGTGCTGCTACTTGGCGGCAAAGATTTATTGTTTGAAATTGTTTGGGGTTGAGGGTATGTTGGAATCGTTTGGGGGGGGTAAGAACTGTTTGATTTGTGATTTGTGTGTTCTTTTGAAGGAGAAAGAATCGAAAATCAAAAACAATTTCGAGGTCCGAGAATCGTCACGCCACGCTAGATTGGCAAGATGACACCAAGATGAAAAAAGTGGTGTAAACATCAACGGGAAAGGAATCGAAAACAACTGTTGAGGTATGCCAGATTTTTAGTGGAAGCACCATTTTTTCGGATTACCAAGCGATTGGGATAATTCAGCTAAGGGATAGAAACTCAACCACCATGTATACGGTTGACATGGAAAGTTGTTGTTTTTTTCAACTTCAGGTGGAATGAACTTCATGGTGAAAAGGGGCTATACCTGACTCAAAAAAATCCGCAGACTGTTTCGTTGGGGAAAAACACCGATGTGTTTGTTGTGGTTGTTCACAACTTGAGGCTGATGGAACTGGTGTGGATGATTTGCTTCAAGTGCTGGATGTTGTATCTTGGTCTGTTTTTTTGGGGGTGGAGGCGTTTTGTGACAGGGGTGACGAATTTGTGGTGGTTTGAGAGCCGTTCGTGGACCCATTTTTCTGAAATGGTTGTATGATGCAATTTGAGAGTCATATTTTTTGAAGGGGTTGATGCAAGCAAAAATTGAGCCAACCCAACAAGAGGGTTTTTTACAGGTTATTTGGATGTCCCAGGAAGTTTGTAAATGGGGTACAACCTACTTATACATGGGATATATTGGGGTTAATTTCCCACCGATCCTAACCATTGATCCTAACTTCCAACGACATCATCCAAGTAGTGAATTTTCAGGCAACTGAATGATCCACAAGTTGGTTTACTGCAATGAATGGAAGAACTATCCCATATGCTCCGTGGGACTGCAATATTTACGTATACATGTATCATGAATTTATGGTATAGATGTAGGTGAATACTTCCTACATGGAGCATTTGGGTATGAAAAGGTGTTTCAAACGGATCTTCCAATGAAACATGCCAAGTGACCCCGAGCAGAAAGGAGCCATTTGGAGCTACCCCCAATGACCACTGAGATTTGTTCCAACAACCGGACCTGCCAACAGAAATCCAAGCTTCACCAAGGGGAATTTTTGACTCACCGTATTTTGGGGGACACTTTTTTTCCTCAACAAATATAACATGTTTCAAAACTCATGGTGAGGCTCTCCAAATTTTAGTTTTTCACCTCCCTCCATCCGCCCAAAATAAATAGTGGTTGGAGTAGGAAACCAAATATGGGGTTTTGTTAGGGTACGATTCCCAACACCGTATTGAAACACAGTCATATGGGAAAATGAATGGTTTCATGAGAATCCTTCGGCTTAGGCTTAGGCACCGAGAAAATGTAACTCCACAGGTTTTGACCCCCCAAAAGTTCACCTGGAGCTGAGACTTCCGGAGAGGCTTCCGAAAACTTCTAGAAAATTATGCATTTTTGGTGGTGGAATTTGGAAAATTCTATCTATAGTTGATAAACTTGCAAGTTCTTAGTGTACTAAATCAGCTATATAGATAAATCGTTGATGATCTGAATCAAGCACATGACTCACAGAAACAACTTTCAGATCATACTTTAGAAATACATACCAGCACCTTCAAAGGGGTGCCAAATGGTTCCTAAAGGGTGTCAATTCACCATCCTTTAGGGTTTAATTGGCACCCCTTTGAAGGTCCAGGTAGTAGTTTCTACATGCTTGTTTTTTCGGGGTGGCGGTAGGCAGGATCCTCCCTGAACATCTAGAAAAAGTTGCGACCCGTTTTTTTCCCCCAGGTTATCAGCGCCCAGACGGAGAAGCAGTGTCGCAGGGTGCAATTTCCACAGGATCTCATGCCACAGGTGGAAAGGGGAAAGGGGTGAAGATTTTGAAAAAAAGACATGGGTGTTGAACCAAAAATCGGGGTATACCCCAAAATGGATGGTTTATAATGAAAAGTTCCATTCAAATGGATGATTTGCGGGGTACCCGCTATTTTCGGAAACATCCACATTGGGACAAGTTGAGAGTTGAGAGTGGCCTTTTCGAGATTGCTGGATTTGGATTAGGCCTGCCTGCTCAAAGTCAAACCATCCCAAACCTTGGAAAAAGCCCTGGTTTTTCGAAGTGGGGAAAAAAAACAAATCTTGGAATCCATTGGAACTTCTTCAGTGTTTTTGTTGTATGGGACCTGCCGCTGGATGCAACATCCACATGATGTGTGATGAAAACTTTCGTTTTGGGAAATACGGAACTGGTCATTTGGGGGGAATGATTGAAGTATATTTTTGGGGGGATAAGAGTGGCAAATGAAGGTGTAGTTCGGGATTTGCTAATCATTTGATAATCCTGCTTGTGACTTACTTGGAAGAAGAGCATCCTAAAATGTTACTTTACAGATTAATATAGTTTGGTCAAAAAGCTTGAATCGAGTGAAAAAAAAACATGTGCTGTAAAACAAGCGTGCCCCTGCAACACTGATTGGTATGATTGGGTTCCCTGAAAGTCAACCACCATTGACAAAAAGTGTTGATTCTTTTTGGATGGTGATAAAGCCCGACCAAAAAAAAAGGTGAAACTCCAAAACCAACACATGAAAAATTGGTGGTTGGACTTCCAGCACGTTGTTTTAAGCATACAGTATCAGATGGATTTTTCTTTGTGCTCAACTTGTTTGGCCAGCTTGGCAAAAAAAAACGGGGCCAAAGACTACAGTAAGGGAGATTTCCGTTGTGTCAGGATAAAAGCAGGTTGGTGAACCATGGTGAACCACCGTCCCTTGAACTAATAGCAAAAGCCCCTGAACATAAAGCTTACCAACAAGAAAGGATTGTCTCCCAACCACCATGTTTTTAGAGCAAGCTCTATATTTTTACAGAGTGTATCATCAAATTCACCCACGGAGTACACCTGCACTGAAAATCGACATATGTAACATTTCGCGAACCGGAAAAATCCATGTTTGGAATCTGGGTTCGATGAAATTCCTTTAAAGGATCCTTGGGCTAGTCTTTATAGAGAGTGTATTTGGCAAGGAAACACATCCACTGATCCAGCTGCTGGGCTCAACGTTGATAGGTGGGTTTCAGAGTGGAACGGTCACGCTATGCCGGTGGTGATTGAGGTTCAGATGGGGCGCCACTTTTTTGTGGATCCGCCAAATTGCTATGCCACATTTGCCCACGAAGACAAGGAATTTCGCACAGAGACACATCATGGAGCAACAAATCCCAAGTGGCCAAAACACAAATGTGAACTTGGTTATGAAGGAAAAGCTCTTGAAATTGATGTTGCAGTGATGCAGCGAAAGAGTCGAGAAGAACAGGTGAGGATTGCTTCAGTGACGATCAAGTGGGAACACTTGGTCCCTGGCCTACGACATGTGGACAACTATGCTGTCATAGCTGAAGCGGAAGGTGTCCGTGACACAGCAGCCATTCGTGTGGCGGCCACGTTGATCCCCGAGGGCATCACTGGATCTCCAGAAGAACAACGAGAGCATGGACCTCGACGCAAAGCCCTTTTCGTGGGCATTTGCTATGCTGGCACGTCCTCCTTTCTTCCTTTCTGTCATGAAGATGCTCGGAGAATGAAGGATTTCTTCTGCAAACACGGCGGCTTCATCGATACGCCTGAGACTGTGAAGGTTCTGATGGATGCCGAGGACACACCTGAGGGTGACAGACCTACCAAGGAGAACATCAAAGCTGGAATCAAGTGGTTGGTAGATGAAGCAGTTGCAGGAGACAGCCTTCTCTTTTTCTATAGTGGACATGGCTCTCGGGTTCCAAACGGCAACGACAGGGAAAAAGATGGCTATGATGAAGCCTTGTGTCCAGTGGATATGGAAGAGAATGGATTGCTAGTTGATGACGAGCTGAATGAAATCTTGGTGCAGCCGCTACCTGCGGGTGTGCGTTTGACCTGTTTCCTGGATGCATGTCATAGTGGCACGGGGATGGATCTCCCTTACCATTGTTCACCCTATACGGAGGGGACTGGGTGGCAATTGGATCAGGGTGGCTACTATGCTGCAGCCGATGTGATTTGTCTGAGCGCAGCGGCTGATGATGAAACTGCCAAGAGCATTCCGGCTTTGGCTCGTGGGCGTCCGGACTTTCCGTCCGGGGCCTTCGCGGCATCTTTTTTAGTGGCCTTCGATGTACATGAGAAGCAATGCACACAGAATTGGACAGAGATGTTGAAAATTATCATGAATGTATGCAAAGACTTTCGCTATGGGCAAAGTGTTCAACTTTCGAGCACACAAAACTTTGACCTCACTCGAGAGTTCAACCTTCATGACAGCATTCCCAACAGCAACGGCAACAAGATGGGCCCCGTGACGGCTTCCGGCAACGGAGGCTTTGCGACTTGGAGCAGGCCACCAATGAAGGATCCGTGTGCTGGCAGGAGTCAAGAAGAGAAGTTGCGTATCATGGCAGCGCATGGGAGCCAAGCAGCCGCCATGCTTCTGGCCCAGCTAGAGGCATTGAAGGCACACAATCCTGAGGCAGCAAGAGTGGCAGCGCAACTCGTTACCCTAGACATGGCATAGGATGGTTTTCCCACCAAATTGGAATTATGACAAGTATCACATGTATCACCAAGCCACTTGAAATCAAGCGGCGTATCACCTGCTTAATAGCAAACAAAAATGGCCGCCGAACAGGTGATTTTTTGACATGACGTTCACGACGTTTGAAGACATCCGCCGCAGGTGATGTCTTTCCTCAATCGTCACGGCAGCGTGAATGAGGAGACGCTGACCATTGATGAGTCGGAGTCGCCATTGGTGTCGCGGATGTTTATGAAGATAGTTTTTTTGTTCTGGTGCTTGTTGTGTGATGTTTATATTGCAATATGGTAGTGGTTGTTGCTGTTGTTGTTATGGTGGTGAGTGGTGAATTGTGGTGAATTGTGGTGGTGGTGGTGGAGGAAAAAACAGCATCTTAGAATCTTAGATGATCGTTGCTTCCAAGGTGAGCTTAGATGTGGTGATGCCAGCCGTCGCCTGGCACAAATGGAGCGCCGAGCTGTTGAAGCTCAGCGGAGACGCCCACGCGTTGAACGCGACGCGCCCAGCGGGAATTCCCGCACCCGGAGCGCCAAAAACAGAAGGACGAAGTGAACGGTACCGGGGTGGTGGTGTTTGTCAACGGGTTGGAAGCAACTTTTTTTTTAAAAGGAAGGCATTTTTAACCAGGATGTTTTATCAAGAATGTAAACTGCGTAAATTGTAAAATTGATTAAAATTGTAGTTTGCACTCCCTAACACTAACAGCCATTGCCCCAACAGGAAAGGATCTTTTCCCTTTGTCACCATGTATTTCATGAGTTTGCGTACCAGTCTTACATTGTCAGAGGTAAAAGTTGGATGGAATGAAGTTCTGAGTAAGATTTTTGGTTATGACCCCACCCCCCAGAAATAAACCTTGAACTTGGAACCTCAAGTTTTCAGCCCACTTCCAACAGGAAAGACATGTGTCCAAACCTCCACTTTTAGGTTAACAGTTGGTTGGGTTTGAAAAAAAATACTGGCCCAAAAAATCAAACTATCAAACTATTTCATATCAACATTCAACATGTATCCTTTCAATAAACTCCATGTCTACATGATTTTTTTTTGTGAAAAAAGTTCGCCTTCAAGAAGCCGGTGTCTCACCAACATTCCCCCACCCAGGTGGCCCCATTAGCCAATCCATGATCATTTCAGGTGCTTGGAATTAGATGATGCCGCAGTCTCTGCAGCAGGGCTTCCTGTGTCACTTGGTTCACTTTGGGGTTAAACTGAACTACTCATCCGTGAAGGTAACATAGCTAACAACCAGTTTGCTGCTGAATATCAAACGGTTGGAAGATGAAATTGTTTTGAGGGGTACATTTGGCCTACTTTCAGGGGCGATGTTTGTTAAGCAATATAATTCCAATGGCAAAAAAAAAGTGCAGTACAGTACTATCCTACTAGTCTCGCCTTGCGTTTTTGGAAGCCAAAACTAAACATGTGAAATTTTCCCATTATCAACACACAACCCGCGAAATCCCCAAAACAAAAATACTAGGTGGTGGTTTCAAATATTTTTTATTTTCACCCCTATTTGGGGAAATGATCCAATTTGACTAATATTTTTCAGATGGGTTGAAACCACCAGCTAGAATATACCTTCCACAGTTTTTTCCGCTTTGCGCAGGCGATTGGCTTCATTTCCTCAGTTGCTTGGATAGTTTTTCTGGGGTTGAAATCGAGGGGAGAAATAATCATGAACCATATCATGTCTCTGTATTTTAAATGATTTGCTCACGGTATTTTTGTTTGGAAATAAGGGATTGGGATGATGGTTTGTTTGTTTTTTTCGGCATCCACAGTTGCAGTGTTTGGGAGAATTTGTTGTTGTTTGGTTGATTTTTGGTCTCTATTCTTATTATCACAAGTGCATACTGCTAATTTTTATATACATGGTTGATTTTTACTGGTTGTTTTTTTGTTCTAACCTACTTGTGAACATGGTACGTTTTTGACGTGCAAAAATAGATCCGAATGATTCACACGCCAAGATGTCCTTGAGAAGATTTGCTGCTGAGGTATTTGAGGTCATTGACCTTGGCTGAAGATCAGGTGCCTTGGGTTACGTGGTAACCTTGGGGATTAGACATCCTCGGGTTAGACATCCTCGGTGGGTGAAATCTCGGGGCCCTCTGAAATCTCTGAAGTTACATGTTTTTTTGAGCTGAATCTCAAGTTTCTATTAGCGAAAGAAAGTAGACCCCTGAAACATCAGATAGTTTTTGGAAAATGCATCTCCGGCTTCAAATATGGCGTCATTTTGGGTATTGTTGGTCTTTATGTTAAGTTTCAGGGGGGTACTGTAAATTACCCATTTTTTGAGGGGTATCGAACCATAGTGCAAATGTATGGTATTTTTTTGTGATTTGCATTTGCTCTCATTTTTTTTTTGGGGGGGGGGGTTAACTAGAGTAGTTTAATATGATGACCCTTGGATGTACAGTGACTGAAGATGACTGAAGAATTTCACAGGTACCACCGGAATTTGCACCTGGGCAAGGGTTCATGGAAAAAATGATTTCTTCATGGGACATGTTCACCGCGTATGAGCAGCAAAATGTTTTTAAAACATGTCTAAGTTTGTTTCAACACACCGTTGGAACACAACCCAAGCAACCTTTACCAACAGGTCAGGGGTGTGCTTCAGGTGGAAGCCCCGAGGGTGAGAGAGAGCTCTAGACCTCCAAATCCTTGATCCCAAGTGATATTTGTTTCCTGAAACTAACAGCAAATGCTCCTGAAAATCAATAGTTGGTTCAGATGGAAGATGAAAGTCCTTTTCTAAGGGTTTCGACCTCTTTTGCAGGTGGCTTTTAACTGTTTGTTTCAGGGAGGGTACAGTAACTTCCAGGATGAAATGTTTACACCCTGGAAGATTAACATGGAACCTTAAAATGATGGTTTGGAAGATGATTTTCCTTTTCAATTGGGTGATTTTCAGGTTCTATGTTAAATTTCGGGGGTGTATGTTCATCCAAAAAACCAACCATTGAAAAAGTCGAGGCGTTTCATCAGCTTTACTCCGTGCACAGCTGGCCGCAATCGAGCTCTTTACCTCGGAGCCTAGCGCAACGGCGCTTGGAACAGGCGCACCAAAAATTTGAAG
Organism: Breviolum minutum Mf 1.05b.01; assembly: GCA_000507305.1. NCBI lineage: Eukaryota > Dinophyceae > Suessiales > Symbiodiniaceae > Breviolum > Breviolum minutum. The sequence continues at coordinate 66,043 of DF241100.1, forward strand.
GAAAAGAAGCAAGTGGGCCCTAGGAAAAACCAGAAACATCAGGGATGTGTTCATTGTAGTTACGTAGTTGTAATCCCAAAAAGAGGTTTGGGAGTTGTTTTTTTTTGAGTTTTTTTTTGTGGCTTGTGCAAAACTTTGAAGGACAAAACTACCAGGAATTGTGGACAGAAAAATGTGATGAGAGTCGTCACCAATCTTTAAGAAAACAAACTACAGATGTGTCGGTGTCGATCATTCTTCCGATGTTTGATTTGTTAGGAATTAAAAAACAATCACAACCTTTCCAGGGAATTTTTCCGTGAATCTTGGTATTTATATAACACGTTAATAACGTTTCCCTTCGGTGAATTTATCCCTTTAAGGTCACCTTGGAACAGTGGAGGTCAGCACCAAGGTTTGGGAATCTCACGGGTTTAACATGTCATTTGTTAGGACTGCATCCTGGGTATACATGGTATACCCCAGGTGGCAGATTTCTTCCCTACCATACATTTTCGGAAACAAAGAAAGCCACAGATGGATACAGATGGATCTAAATATTGCTGAAACTTTCCAGGGTTTGGCAGCTTTTTCGTTCAGGGCCAAAGCTACAACCCTTTAAGACAGGTCAAGAGCCATAGCCTCCCCTGGTTGGTGGTTTTAAATATTTGTTATTTTCACCCCTATTTGGGGAAGATTCCCATTTTCAATAATATTATTCAAATGGGTTGAAACCACCAACTAGTTCCCTCATCAACAGCTTCCTTCTCGTTCTTTCGAGGTCTTCGGCCCTGACACCTTGCCTCGCATGGCAGAGGAATGTCATCATCCTCCAGGTGCTGGTGACCTACCACCAGCAGGGGGGGGTGGATTTTTGGTGTTCAAACACCCCGAAATTTAATATGCAGTATCTTGTAGTACGGTACCAAAAAGATGGTATTTTAAAAGGGTACCTCATTTGAAAAAATGGCCACTTTGGGTATCTGAATTTCGGTGAGGTACATTCTGGAAAACAAACATAGCAATGGAAAAACATCAGCACTTTGAGGGTATTTTACCCAGAAAGATGGGGATTTCCCATGGCGATTATGATGATTATGTTAGTTTACCGGCTGCTACATGGAACCAATTTGCCAAGAAGTACCAGTTTGATTTTTAATGTAGGATACCATGGGCCCCCAAAACCTACATTTTTAAAGGTTTTTATGGTAAACAACCTGGTTTTTAGATGGCCAAAACCTTTATTTTTCATGGTTTTGGGGGCCCAAGGTATATACTAAGAGTACCACGACCAGTCGAATTTGGAATGGTTGGTTGTTGTAAGAGATGATTGATTTTATACATGATTTTGCCACCCGCGTATGTTGTCGGAGATGAAGTCAATTTTGAAAAAAGGGAAACTGTGCAATCCCAGTGTTTATCGTGAAACTCTTCGACCAAGTCTTATCATATAGAGTTAAGCAGTTTGGGATTCAATGAAGATGGGACCCTCCGCAAAACGAACAGCCAAAGCCCCTCAACCCAAAAGGAAAGGATCGTCTCTCAACGGCCATTTTTCATGCGAGTTTGGGGGGAGTCATTGATATGGCGTCATTCAATCTTTCAGCCACCTACACATTGGATCTAGCCCCCTTCCACCCCAGCATGCAATTGTGGCAAATGTTTCTCGGTTAAAACGGTTGAGATTCCCGATCCTAAAAATGTAAATCGATCGTCATCCCGGTGGTAGTGGCTGGAATCCTGGGTGCGGAGCATCTCGAAGACTTTTAAGCCTTAGCTAAAAATGCAGGGTCAGGGTACAACATGAAAAAATGTCAAGAAATGGCCAGGCATATCATTATTAACAGCAAATCGGGTTGTGAAACCCGTATTCTTGCGAAGATGTAGTTTTGTTGGTAGAAGTCGCCATTGGCATGTTTTGGCTGATTTTCTGATGTGTTCAATCCTGTGCCCTCCAGCAGAAGAGAGTATGAAAACCAGGAGTTCATGAGATTTTCACAGGGATTTGTCCGTTATGTGTTTTGTCATTCGGTTTTTAGTTCGTTGTGCCGCAAAATGGGATCCAAAGGATTTCACCACCAAGCCGCCACTTCCCTCGCAAATGATGTTGATGTGGATATGAGACTCATTAAAAAATGGCCCATGAATATCAATAGGTTTAAAGTTCAATGTTTCAATACTCAATCGTTTATTGTTTCGAATAAGAGTTTTCTCCCATTCTTGGGAGTTCCCTCGATTGAATCAATGCTCTACCCAGACAAACAATGCTCTTTCACACGCAAGTCTTGCTCAAACCCCAAAACAAAACTGCCCAGGGAAGAGCCATTGGTCCTTAGAAGTGGATGGTGTTGAGGTGGAAACTTTGTGGGAGGAAATCCGGGCTATCCTGGGAATTTTTTCGGCTGCAAGGATAGAAGTTTAAACGAATGGATATCAAAAATGATGGTTTGGAAGAGGTGATTCCTTTATGTTTGATATCTATATAAATTATATCAACGATTTGAGAGGAGTACCTCACCTTATTAAGGGATTCTTGAGGGGTTAGCGGTGAAAATCCCCTGAATAGGGCGGCCTTATTTCCTGGGGGTTGCAGCAAGTTGGGGGGGTGGCAATACGTGGGGCCCCCCTTGGATTGTTGAGGGTTTGCCCATTTTGGCGCCCGAAAGGCCCAGCTTTGAAAAAATCTTCACGACCAGTGTAATGATAGTTTGAGGTGAAAGGGGATCTCTATTAAGCATTATTCCCTGTGACCCACTGGGAGGGTGGGAGCATTTTCAGATACTAATACTCTTACCCGTCTTACCCTCCCTGAAAACTAACGTAGCCTCTAAAAATGGTGTTTTCCAATAGGAATCTCCTTTTCCAGGGGTGAAACATTTTCAGGGGGCAAGCTGTTAGTTTCAGGGAGAGTAGTTCCATTTGGTCATTTACTGTATCGATTTGGATGTTGAGATCTCCTAATGGTAATCATCATGCCAAACTGCCCATCCCGAGTTGTGCACCCCATGGAGTTGCAGCCGTTGAATACGATTGGAACTTCTCTAAGCTGCCTGGGCTGGGAACCTGAAAGGATTCCACCTTGAAAAAGGAAAAGGACATCTGTATAAATCTAATTATTCAAAAGATCCATATTTTTTTGGTGGAGGTCGTTTTTCATTGGTGCGCATGTTGACCCATCTTGTTTTGTTTCAATTGCATCCGCATCAATTTGTTTGGGGGTCATTTCAGAAAAACTTTGCCGCTTCCAAAAAATCATAGTGCAGATACATAGATGCCGTTGAAAGGATGGGTCACCTTTTCCAAAACCATCATTTTGGGGTATCCATTCGTTCAAATTTCGTGCCTACTTTCATATGAAAGATTCCAGGGCACCACCGCAACCACAGAACTGAACTGAAAGACAACGACGAAAGTTTTCCAGGTTGATTTAGCCACCCCGGCCTCTCCAGCATCCTCACAAGCGTTCCTTGGACCGGAGTCAAGGGGAATAATACTGTAATGATAATGATAATATATAATAATTGTTGTCGTTGTTGTTGTTGTTGTTGTTGTTCTATAATTTACATATAATTTACATGTTTACATTCCAAGATAGCTTTATTTTCGACTGAAACACACTTGAAGATCATTTGATTTGGCAAGCAGTAAGAAATAATAGTTATTTGTCATGTTGTCGGTATTTTTCCCCCAACTGATGGCTGATTCTCGTTCCAAACGGGTCCAGCTATATAGGTGGTGGTTTCAGAAGAGTTTTGAAATGTTCATTATCATTTTCACATATCGGTGCTTCTATCGTTCGTCCATGTGCTAAACAGAGATGTAATATATTACTTCATCACCACCACTAGACATGGGGTTTGCCAAAACCCTATCATAGTGGGTAAATAATCTATTCATTGCCAAGCTGTTGAGTGATAAAATAATCTATTCATTGTTATGAAGGAAACCCTCATTATTAACCTTCACGATTTCTGTGAACCTGGCAGATTCTTATATTTTACTTCCAATTTGAAATTACCACAGACATCAATGGCCCTATAGTTACTTATACGTTGGAAAAACATCCACTCCCGAAAACTAACATGGAACCCAAAAAATGGAGATTTGGAAGATTCCCTTTTAGTTTTTTGGGGACTACTGCTCCAAAAATAACCTTTTGACTGCAACTGAGGGGTTTGAAGTCACTGTTATTAACACTAATTATCATATTTATAATTATAAATTATAGATTTGTGACTATATAAATTTTACACCACCAACTGAAACTAAAATATATAGCGTCTGAATTTGTTCGTTTCACCCGTGGATTCCTATGGAGAAACCCATCCATTTTTGCGGGGCGTGGGTTCCCCACCAACTGGAACCCCCGTTCTAACCCCCAAGGTGTGATGCCAATCTCTGTGGAGCACTGCGTCGGAGGACCTGTGATGCAGCAGTCAGCAGTTCCCCGAGGAGCTGTTTTAAAAAACATCTTGAAAAAAGAAACAAAGTCACCCTTTCGCAGTGATTTGGGAAATCAAACTTGTTGTTGTTGTTGTTGTTGTTGTTGTTGTTGTTGTTGTTTTTTTTGGTGATTTCATGAGCAAAATACTGACAACGTCAAATGATTCAATTGAATTTTAATGACAATCGTCTTATCGGTGTTTTCAACGCGAGTTTGTTAAATGAATTCATTGTCAATGGCATTTATTTGGCCAACATGTGGGATCTTCATGAAAACCAATCAGATTTTCAGCATGGAATATTTGCTGCACCTTCTGGCAACTCAGCAGTCAGTTGCCGGAAATCTCAACTGCTGGTAAATTGATATCTTGGGTTGGCGGTTTGGATTTCTAGGGCCCTAAGTAACAATAGTAACAATCTCTTTCATAAGGGATCCTTTTGGAGGCCCCAAACCACCAATGTACCCCCAGGGTATCCAAGGCCATGGGGAGCCCAGGGTATCCAAGTAGAAATGCTTCAAGGGGCCCACCCCACCCCAAATGCCATCCCCCCCAAGAAAATAAGGCCATTTTTTTCGGGGATTATGAACCACCAAAAAATCCCCTAAGAAGGCCTTACACCCCGAAAATTAGCATGGAACCTGAAAAGAAGTCCCTAGAAAAGGAAGCTCCTCTTGTTTCACCATCATTTTCAGGTTCCATGTTAAATTTGCGGGGGAGTATTATATAAGGCCTGGCCCTTTCTTGAAGGTAAGGGTGGCAGCCATTATTGAGGGGGGTGGCATTACCCTGAAAGTCCTCATCCTTCCAGTTGAGCGAATCTCTCAGGTGATGTACCTCCACTTCCCAATCCCTTCACCTTGACTACCGACTGCCCGGCCGGGGAGCCACAACGGCGAAAACGGCAGAACCCACGGAACCCGGCAGTTTTGGTGGCGGTTAAAAGCGCTGGGTATAGGCTGGAAGGGAAATCATAGAAAAAACACCTTACCTATTTTCCAAACAGTCATGGTTCAACTAGAAAATGGCTTACTTGGAGGAAAATAAGCTCATCTTCCACAGTTCAATTTTCCACTTCTATGATTATGATCAAAGTCACTCTGGCAAGCGGACCAACCTTTTTTTAAGAAATCGGGATTACATAATTTGCTGCATGTGCACTAGGCAAAATGAAGTTGAAACTTCTATTTCACTTCTATTGCGTTGCTTGGTTGGCGGAGTAAGTCAATGCTTTGAAACATGTATTTAAATGACTGAACCGTTAGGGATTTCATGGCGGTCATATTTAGTGATTGGTGTTCCTTCGTTGTGATGCAACTCAGAGATTAGTATGGCAGCGTTTTTCAAGTGCGGTCCCGGTGAAACAAAAACAATGCATCTTGTCTTGTAGGAAGATCGAATCTTCTCTCAAAAGACTTCTCTTTGTAAATTGGAGGTTGGTTAAGAAATGTTCTGCATTACCTTGATTGGAATGTGGTCAACGAGATCATAATGACAGGAAATTAAGGTGGCATGTGTGTTGGTGGCAAGAGTGCTCCATCTACTGAACCACTTGAAGACTACGCCAAAAATTGGATTGGTTGCAATATGTTATTTTTTCATATTTTTTCTGGTACGTGTTTCTTTTGTTCGGTTCAGAAAGACACTATCTACAAGACAGATCGGTGTTGTTTGAAATCACAGATCTACCTCAAGGGTCTATAAACTTTAAACTCCCAATATTTCCAATAAAATAGGTGAGAGTCATTCACCCAATAGCAGGTGGTTTTACATAACCCGATTTCCAGTAGTTTTCCAAGGGTGAGATGACCATCCCCAGGTTTCAGGGAGTTTGATCGACTCAAGGGTCCCACATGACATGTAGCCACCCGAGTCGTCAATGCTCAGGTCATGCTCGCTGAGATTCTCCAAGATATTCCACAAGAGGAGTCCGAAGACTGTCGAGTTGGGGAATTAAAACAATCATTTGTTCTAGTAGACCCGTGTAAAAATAACAATCATTTGTTCAACGCCACCCCCAAACGAGATAAGGCTTTATGAATCTTTATGAAGCGAGTATGAACCGCCATGATCCCTTAAGAAGGCCTTGATAAGGCTTGTTTTCTGGTGGGGAGAAGTCCCCATAAAGTTGAGTACACTTGGGGAAAACTGAACATTTTTCAGTCTCGAACGCCGATATTCTAGTTGGTGCCTTGCCAAAGAAGTTTTGGATATTTTTCACCCAACTAAATGAAGTTTTATAGGAATCCCGGAAGCAAAACATGTAATTCGCTTGGTGGTCACTGCTGCTGGGAGGGTGCCACACCCAAGGTACGGTATCCCGGTATCCCCATTATCCCCTGTTATGGCATTTTAAATGGGTCTCTGGGCTAGGTGATAGTTTTAAACATTTTTGATGTTCACCCTTACCTAGGAAAACGATCCAATTTGACGTTCATATGTTTCAAATTAGTTGGTTCAACCACCAACCAGTGGTAAGTTATAACCCCCTGTAACCAAACATCCTCATGGCCCCATATTATGCTCCCAAACCCTACTTAGGTCATTAACCGTGGTGATTTAACCCCACTTACAAGGCCTGGGATGATCCTCCAAGCAGGTTTTGATCAGCACGTTTATTCGTAGAATGGGAGCTCTATACCTGGTTTGGTTGCTTGGATCTTTTGATCGTTTTAATCGGCCCAGTCGTTATTTTGTTGTGGTGTAAAAGTGAGATTATTGAACTCTTGCGTTGTTTTGATCCGAGGTAGTTGATTTGTCCACCCCCAAACCTTTTGTGGATTCCACGATTCAAGATCTCATATTATTGTGTCAAATGGCCAGCAAAAAGTAAACACCAAGCCACAGAAACCCCTCTCCTAGTCACCCCATATCAATCCTTTCCTGGTTGGTGGTTGGAACCACCCATTGGAGAAATAGATAGAAATCAAATTGGATCAACCGGGTTGACGAAACATGAGCAACAAACATTTTGTTCAACCACCTAGCTAGGGTAGGTGGTCTAGGTCCTAGGTGGTTTCAAAACACATGTTTGGATGTTCACCCTTGACCTGGGGAGATGATCCAATTCAACTAATCTTCTTTTAAATGGGGTTGGTTACTAACCACCAACCAGTGATGAATCTGAACCCTCCTTCCCCCAAAAAAGACCGAGGCCGGGTGGATTGCTATCACCCTTGACACCACGACAACTCGTACCTTTGATGTGAAATTTTGAGTTGGGAAGATGGGCGGGGACGCAAATTCTAGGATTCTTAAGGGGGGGGGTTGTTCAAAGGGGAGGGGGTGTTCCTGGGGAACCCTAAAGGATTCCTAGGGAAGATTTTGGGGAACCTTTTTTTGGGAACATTAGGAAGGATTAGGGGAATCACCACCCCCCCCCTTAAGAATCCCATTACACAATGCAGGAAGGCCATGAAATCAAAAGTGATTATTGAATTGATTGAATACAACTGAAACCATCCGAAACATTAGTCTTCCACATACCTGCTCAGCAGGTCTTTTGGGTGTTTTTTTTTGGGGGGGTCCAAATACCTCCTGACACCGTTGTTTGGAAGCCTACGGAAAACGAACGAATGGATGTCCAAAAATGATGGGCCTTGGAAAAGGTGACTCTCCAGCTTTGAATTTATGGCCATTTTTTGGTATATCTATGTGCGCATTCTGGGGTGTAAGTTGTTCGGGTCGAGTTGTGCTATTAAGGATGGTCGTTTTTATGAATCAAGGAACTCAAAATTAATGTTTGGGCGTGAGTTTTTTTTTTATTTTGGTTCGCCATGTATGGTTTGTGAGAGTTTCCTACTGTTTTTCAAGTATCTTTTGCACGAGAAAATGAGGAAAAACTAGGGGGTGGTTTCAAGTGTTTTTCTTTTCAACCGGATCCCTGGGGAAATGATCCAATTTGATGAGCATATCTATCAAATGGGTTGGTTCAACCACCAACTAGCAAAGGTTCGTTCGGATTTCCCGACGCTTTGGGAACTTCCAAGTTCCACCCAAACCACTTGGAATCTGAAAAAAAAACCGGTTGAGATTCCCATGTCAAACAGCTAAATGCACCACTTCCTGAATATGATTCTAGCATGATACTGCCAATATACTTTCTATTTATTATATAATTGTTTGATTCACATACTATAGTTCATAAATTTATCCTAAAGAAAAAACAGAAACTCACAGACAGCAAATGCCCTTGAAAATTAATAGTTGGGATGGCCCGCCCACCAAACCAGTTGAACTTTTGTCCTGTTCGTTTCAGGGAGGGTAACACTTGTTACCAACTTCTGAGAAGTTTCTCTTGCACCCTTACACTCCAGTAAACTAACATGGCAATGGAAAATCCCTACTTTTGATAGGGAATGCATCTTCAAAAGGCCCATTTTCCATTGCCATGTTAGTTTACCAGAGGGTACATCTTCCTGTTCCCCTACCCCTACGCTTAAGTTTAACAGTTCTACCCTTGAACATTTACATAAATCCCAAAAGACTAAGGGTGGTCTTCCAAATCCCATGATGATTCAGGGGTAAACTCGCTGTTAAACCCTCGGAGATGTGAGGCTCATAACCTCCTGGCGGCGGCACTGGTGAACCGTTTGTGTCTGGTGGCCCTTTTCAAGAGATAAACAAAGGTTTTCACGCGATGAAACGGGAGGAAACGAAGGCGCATATCATGGCAAATTGTGGGGGATCTAAAATGGAACCAAAGTTGCGAATTGGAGATCGTGGGTATCAAATTATAAATGAATCCAAAGTTGTTCCTGGGGCTGGTGATGTGTCTATACGCAGTTTTTTTTGTTTCCGCTGGAGTGGAATCAACCCTTTGGTCACTTTTTGTTGCTGCGTAATTCTTCCAGCACATGACCACAGTGCGCGAAAATCCAAGATATGAAGATGTATCATTGAATTGAACGGTGGAAGGATTTGATTGCTACCTCGTTTTGTTACATTGCCAGAGTGTCACCTTTACTGGGAATACTCTATTAGGAACATCAGCTTTGGACTGAAAATCCTGAGGAGTCTTTACTGTCAAGCGACAAGAAGCCACCCAGCCAACAAACAAACAAACAACCAAGCAACCAACCAATGACAACGACCCAACAATCAAAACACAACAAAACAAAACCAATCACAGTTCAACTCACAATACCCTCACCAACCCTTATCTCAAACCCCGCACCACCCAACCGTTTTGTCAACATTTTCAGGTGCTAACTTGATGATTTCCATCAAACGTGTTTGTGAGGATTATGCTGCCGAGTGTGGACCTCAGTTTTGGTCAAACTTTGGGGAAACCCGGTTGGGTGGAGCGAAAAACCTAGGGAGTTTGCCTACAAGATCTACAAGCATTTTTTTGGCAAAAAAAAAGACAATGGTGTTGGTTTGAATTTTGAATGAATGTTTTTTTTCACAAACCAAGTTTAAAACATACAGATTGGTCAAGGTAACCAATTTCTTGTTATTGCTTCGTGTTTTTACTGTTAGTTATGCATCTTTAAGTATATCATACTACTGACACGCGCCTCATTGGTTGATAGAACTTACATATTTTTCCTCTCACCAATGGAAAGGATCGTCTTCCAACCATCATTTGTCAGGGGTTACCCTCCGGTAAACTAACATGGTAATGGAAAATGGACCAGTATTGAAGATGTATTCCCTATTGACAATGGGGATTTTCCATTGCCATGTTAGTTTACTGGAGGGTATGTTAATTTTGGAGGAGGGTGTATCCCAGGTGTTTTTTTCTGGTTTTGTAGTGATCAACCATTTGAACACTTCAAAAAACATCTCAACATGGACATTCCTCAAAATTGACATCAGTTGACGACAATCAAAAAGAATTCCCATGTGTTTTTTCCGCTGACTGTAGATGTTTGAGCAAAAATGCTTCAGATTGGTTTCAATTTGGGAGTTCCATTTCCACTCCAAATGAGTTGTTTTTGTCATTCCTTCAATTTGGGAGTAGTTAAAGGTTGTTTCAACACACCTTTGGAACACACCTATATAAATTGTAAGTTAACCTTTACCAACAGCCCCGGAAGCCGGGTTTCCTTTCATAGTTGTGACATGCCTCGCAAGAAGAGAATCGCATGTTTAAGCGAGCAAAACCAATATGGAAATGACTTAACTCCTTTGAAACCAACTAGGATGTTCAATCTCCTGAATCAAGCAAGTACATCTCTGACTCAATGCGGGTTTTTCCGGGCTTCCAAAAAACTGTGGCTGGTTTTTTCTTTGTGAACTTCATATGTTGTTTTAAACTCGACCCCAAAAAATGCCTCAGGCCGGGGTAATCTAGTAAGGAAATCAACCTTTTTTGCTAAATGCCTTTGGGTACAAGGTGATACTGTTGATGGAAGAAATCCTGCCTTCTGGGATATATAAAACGTTGGAAATAATGGGATAAACTACCTATCAACTGGTGCAGGATTTCTTCCATTAACAGTATGGCAACTCTTTCCTAGATGAAATCTCATGCGAGGTCGGTACGAGGATACAAAGGTTGCTACAATTTTTGCCGATATGAAGGTCGCACCAATAATTTTTCATGAAAGGCTTACTTGTTCTGACTCAGCCAATGGCAACTGGCCCTTTAGCTAAGTAAGTCGGCTTTTCGCTCCTCCCGAAAGAGGTCACAAATGCAGATTTTCCAGGTGACCATGTGTTGCAGTTTTTCTTGTTGAACCTGTTTGATTCCCAAAGATTTTGTGTTGAAACACCGAAGAATCGCCTTTCTTTGGTGCAATTCCCCCTATAAATCTGCCATCTTCCCCCCCAAAACTGACATGGAACCTGAAAATATGCCGAGCCCCAAAAGGAAATTTCATCTTCCAACCATTGACTTGCAGAGGCTTTTTGCTGCTATAGTTTCAGGAGGTACTGTACTGTAATCGTTCGTTTTTGTTTCCTTTCTGGGATTTTTGGGGTGAAGTATCTCGGCAATTATGGCATGTTTCTTTCCAAACCTGACGCCACTCCTTGCCAAATCCAGTGGAGAACCCGACGCTTTCGTCACCGACAATGCCTCAAGCACAACGGAGAACCCGAGAAAAATCGTAGATCAATTTATTTGTTATGTCAGGCAAGTGTCGCAAGTGACATACATTTCACATTTCCGTAATGTTTTACACCATGAATAGTTGTCCACATCAAGATGCACTTTCTTCATGCCAGATTTAATATGGCTTGTGATTTCAGCTTTAGATTTTAATTGGGCCTTCCTTCACCCTACTCTGCTTGGAAAAAAATGACATACCTTTCCGCAAGCGCAACGGAAACGCCTGAAACCACGTGTTGAAGCGTAAAGAATCCATCTCCTTAGTTGAAAATTTTATTATAAACTATCTCCATTCACTTTAAATCACAAGCCTCCCCTCCACCACGCATAACTCCTAAACTAAACAACAACATGTCCAAAAACAATATTTCCAACAACAACATGTCCAACAGCAACTCCATGGAACACTTCCACATTTTTTCAACAACCAAAAAAGGAACGAGGCCTTGCCCCCTTTGGAAGAAAAAACCCAACTCCCCAACTCGCGCTTCCGAGCGTTGCCTCGCCGCCGGAACCATGAAGAGCTTAGTGGGGCGACGGACCTCTCTGGCACTGTGGGGATGCCCTTGAAGGGAGATCTGAGGCAATATGCTGGGAAATCTGAGCTATATATTGCTCCATGGATGGAAATGCTTATCTCTAGATTTACCTATTTTGAAGGAATAAATTCAATGTATATATAGATAGGTGAATATTCCATACGTTTGGCTTCACTTTTGGGGTAATCTGACAGTAAGTTGCATTTGGTGTTGAAAGTTCTTCTATATGTTGATATATTTGTGACGGACCAAAGGGCCCAAGAGTTCGAACAAATTCACCAATAATCGTTTGAATTCGCTATGGAAGTCATCTCAGTTTCATTAATTTATATAGGGGTTTTGGGGGTGCCAAACCTACCATCCTGTACAGAACCATCCAAGGAAAGTCCCTGAAGGGTGAAGATTTTTTTTTCCTCACGTGTATGTTTCTTTGTGATGGAAAAAAACCACCATGGATACTGGATACAATACATACAGTATAGGTTTTTAGTATGTTTTAGTTGGAAGATATTGAATGGGAGAATCTCGGTGAAAAAAATGACCCATTGCAGGCAGTTGGTGGATTGGTAACAAAGCTATTGTATGATTATGGATCCAAATGAATGATGAAGGTATGTCACCCAGATGCAATATATGTTCTACATTGATTCATCTTAGTTCTACATTTAGTCTTTTTGTTTGGGCTCCCCTGCTCTCTTCCCTTTTTTTTCTTCTCTTCTCTTCTCCTCTCTCGCTACTGCAATATTTGATTTTTCATATGCATCTCACCCTCAGCCACCATACTAATGCTATTATACTACTCGAACCGTTCCTTTTGCTTTTTATCTTCAAGCATACCACGCTGCTCAAAATCAAAAGCTGTTTTTTCAAGATGTACTAAGTAAACAAAACAAAAATTGCCTTCAACAATCGCAATGGTTTCTTTATTTTCCGTTCCATCCAGATGTTCTTTTCACATTGAAACCGTTGGTTCAACCTCCCCCTCCATCGCTCGAGATGCATTTAAAAAGAAATCCAAATTTCCCCGAGGCCTGGGCCAATGAGTTCACAATTGGAACCCGGAACCTTGGTGTGGGTCCGGGCAACCCGGAAAGGTTTTCAATGAAGTGGAAGGGAGGGTGCCATGGGTTGGGGGTGGTGGTGGTAGGAGTTTTTCTTGTTTTAGGGGAATTTGCCAGCCAAAAAGGATATAAAGAGGTTTTTTTTTAAAATGTTTTTTGAGGTGATAGTGTTTTTCAAAAAATCTATAAAAAAAACAAAGTGGGTGGATTTTACATCTATCTTTTAAGATGAATGGAGATATTATGTTGCATTCGAATATTCTTATGATCAATTGATGTGATTTGGGAAGATGTTGGGAAATTTCCACCTAGAGGAAAATGAAGGCCTACTCTTCACCATGGAATTCATCACCATTAAACCACCATTTGGGGAATCTAAGTAAATCTACAACCAAATGGTGAATATTCCCCAACCATGTTGATTAAACCATGGTAGGTCTTTTCTACAACAACTATAAGCAAATCTAAGCAGATGTTTTTTTGTTGAGAAGGCCATTTTCGGATTGCTGGTTCGCAAGGTTGTTCAAAAAAGTAATAGCAAACGTTCCGGTTTTTATCACCAAAGACCTGGCGGAAACAACTTTAGGTTCTTGTTTCCCATATTATTTTCAATATGAACCATATTTGTTGGTCAAATTGGTGTGGTTTGACTACATGTAAACACAAGCCCCATTTGTTTGGAAGATTCATCCAGCCATGACTAATACCACACCACTGCTTGCAGCTACCTTCAGCACCAGGTTCAAGACAAAGATAGTGGTCAGGCGGGGCTCAGGGTACCTGCGAAAAAAATGGATGTCCTCTTGTTAAAGTATAGTTATAGTTACAAATGAGACCACATCATAACACTACATCCCCCCCCAAAAAAATGCATGGAACTTGAACATGCTGTTTTTTTCTCCAACATTTTTTTGAATCTCGTGGGTTGCAGGGTTTTTCGGTCGTCCATCCTGGATCCCAAAGTCATGGGGGTTTGAACATCCAGATGATGTTACATCGACGTTAATTCTCAGGTGGCAGGTGGTTTCAAGTATTTCCTGGAATTTTCACCCTACTTGGGGGATGATGTTCATGTTCAATTTTGAGGAGACTATTTTGTTTTCAGGTAGCTCAACCACCAACCAGGATTAGTAGCAACTTGATTCAATGAGATGTACCAAATTCTAGGTCAGAAAAAACATTCTTTTTGCCGTGAATGGGGTACTTGAATGTAGTCCCAAGATATCAGGGTGTGCAGCACTCTGAATGTTTTATTTTGATGGCATAGATGTTTTTGCCAGATTAATTTGGGATGCTCCCCCCAAGGAACAGTTGCTACCAGGAGGCTCTTAAATCTTTGTAAGGACGTTCTGTTAAAAACCTTCACATCCCAAAGTTTCATGTTAAAATTAGCAGGTTTCCCAGGGTGTTGAATCTTACATGATACTGTTGATAGGTTTATCTAGAGCCACTATTCCCAAGAATAGTGGGAGGGGTGGAACGTTTAGCTTGGGGCCGAAGCTCCCCCAACAAGTGACCTCTCCAAACATTGGCCGGCTTGGCCGCTTGGCGGCTCCCAGGTCTGGGTCAAAGCCGAAGTGCTTTCCTTGGATGAAAAGAACGTCCAGGTGCACCGTTTTTTTTTCTCTATCCAATCGAAAATCCCATGGGTTGAACTGAATCCCACAGATGATGGAAGTTTTGGGATCCCATGGGAATTTGGAGTTGTTGTTGGTTTTTTTCCCCAAATTTTTTGTTTGGTTTCCTGTATGAAAACGATGAAAGCACTCTTTTTCCGATAAAGGAAGTTGGATCCATGGGATTTTCGTTTTCCTTTGGTTTTAAAGGAAAAGTCGAAGATTTTTCACTTGGATGATCATCTGGTCTCCCAGTTTTTCGCGACCTCAAAACGACCACCTAAGAAGCTGAAGGTCTATTTCCAAAAACATATTTCAGGGAAATCTAGGTGGGTGAAATTTCATCTGTGAGAATGGCTACCCTCTCTGAAACTACCCTAGCACCTGAAAATGGATGGTTGGAATACTAGTTTCCTTTTTGGGAAGGCCTATATATTTTTTTCAGGTGCTATGTCTGTTAGTTTTAGGGAGGCTATTTTCTTAAGAAAAAGTGGTGGCTCTCTCAACTAAATTTCAACCAGAAGTTGGCTTCCTTCACGCCCAAATGCCACAGGGCCACACCTTTGATTTGTTGGGGTCGTTTTTCTCGCCAGGTGAGAACGGACGATGGTGACGATTACACCCTGACGGCCGTCGCTTAGCTTTGCTTTGGAGTCGAAAAGACGACCGGTAGTTGATAAGTTACCCCCCTGTGAACTAACATACTGTTGATGGAAGAAATCCGGCTAACCTGTTGATAGGTAGTTTATCCATGCTTATCCCATTGTTTACAAGGTTTTTGCATCCCAAGGTGGTAACATCTCCATTTCTTCCATCAACAGTATCACCTCAAAACGGTACCTTTTAAGTCGACGGTTTTCCGAACTTACCGTGAACGGTGGGATATGTGATGTTAGTTCCCTGGAGGGTAAGCAAAACTGTTTTGGATTTGCTGCTGGCACTGGAGAAAATTTGTCAAGATCTCCCGTGACTAGTGAAAGTTGGTTGTCAATTTTTTTGGGGAATCTAAACCCAACCTATACTGTTTAAGTCTATGATTTCCTGTCATGTGTCATGATCCACCTATATTTGGTGGCTCTGAGAGTAGGAGCTAGCAGGGTGTAGGCTAGATGCGATGTGGTAGGAAATAGAACCCTATGACTGGGACAGAATCTGATGGCGCTCGAGAGAGAGAAACCTCCATGACTTTGGTTTTCCATGTTAGTTTTTATTATATTTTTTTTTCGGGAGTGTACTTAGTACTTAGACATTTATCCCAATTTCCCATTGGTCACGGTTTTTCTTTGCATTCTGGAGCCATTTCCATTGGAGTTCACTACATCCATGCATGCATTCCCATGTCAAGTTTTTGTTTTTTGCAGTATAATATCAGGAAATTGGAGGTTACCTTCCAAGTAGCCTCTGGAAAACCAGCACAGTCATGAAACATGCGTCCATGAGATATGTTTCTGTAAGTTGTTGCCCCTTGGATACCATGTGCTTCGTTTTGAAGTATCTAAAAAGTACAACTTTTTTAGATGTTGAGGAAGCTAAACATCTACTGATTGGAGTTGAAATGTTCAACCTTTGCAGGCCAACAACATCCGGAAAACTAAGATAGCACCTGAAAAAAAGGAATTTATTTACCCTATCAACTTGCAACTGGTTAGCCGGATTTCTGCACCATCAACAGTATGTTAGTTTCAGGGTATTTCGGTGAAGGTGGTGGTTTCAATCCGTGGCATGTTTTTTTCGCACAAATCCGTGTTGCGTTGCCCAAGGCAGACAAGATTCATCGATGTCACTGGGATCAAAGATGTGGAACTGTCGTAAATGGTGCACCAAAAGCCATGGTTAGTCAACCTGCACCCCTAGAAAGAAGGAGTTATTAAGGATTTAAGGGCTTTATTGCTGGTAACCATTGGTTTCCCTTCAAAAGCCCTTATTGAAGCCTTGTTTCTGACGGTGGTAGGTTGGGGTTTAGTTTGACTGGACATTGTAAAAAGACGAGAAGCTTTTGCTGTGGCATCGCAGAATGGTGACCAATTTTTTTGCCATAGGAAAATTAAATATGCCTGTCTATTTTCAACACGCATCGTTTTTCAGATTGGTTGAAGATCAAAAAAATGCTGACCTCTTTGGTATTTTAGCGGCAGTCTCCTGTCAGGGCAGTAAAGCTTTTGGGAGAAGGTCCATGCCCAATGTGGCAACATGGATCAGGGAAATCAGAGGAGACTTGACGAAAGGGAATAACTCTGGATCTCGAGGGAAAATTCTCGTTTTCTTGTGGTTTTTGCTTTCCTAAGGTTGAGTTGTGGTTCGAACGATCAAGACCAAGGGTGAGTCCTTTAGCTTCTGTGGTTTTAGTTTCCATTCAACATGAATCTTTGCAATGTCACATTGGATGCCGAATCTTTGCAGAAAAACACAGGATAAAAGGTTCGGATGCTGCCCCTCCCACTAATAGTGATTTAGAAGATCATCCCACTCACTATGAAGGTGCTTAATCATCATGGTGATCCGAAGTCCCCCTAAGGATCGGGTTGGTCTAGTTTTAACTGCGGTTTGTAACCCCCCTCAACTAACTAAACATGTATCCTAAGTGGGGGCCCATCCTCCAAATAGGCACGATCCCAGGATTCCTACCTAAACCTTGATTCACCACGAATGCATTATCCACCATCCGCAAGTCGACCAAGGCAATGCAGATACATGGAAGAGCAAAGAAGGTTTGACAGGAGTATTTTGGCCTATTAAAGAAAAGTCGGGGAGGGATGAATTGGGATCTATTTGGATCAACAGTACCCCCCAAGGATGCAATCGTGGCAACAAAAGATCTAGGTTGGGGAAATCTTCCATCTTAATGATTTGGATATACCTCCCCACCCAGGATGCTATCGTCACAAATGAGTCGGTAGATGCAGATCCTTCCGTTGAGAATGTGAGCTGTACACCGTTTTTTTAAGGGCCAGGGACCAACCAAAAAAGAACATGGGTCCACTACTTATAGATTATAAGTCACCCCCTCACCTAGAAATGAAACGATCCCAGCTCATCAACCCAATGATTCAATGAAAGGCCTCTTTAGATTTCTTCAGTGCAGATATCATCATCATCATCATCATCATCATCATCATCATCATCATCATCATCATCATCATCATCATCATCATCATCATCATCATCATCATCATCGCGTTCCATTACTCACCATCATCACTCACCATCATCATCATCATCATCATCATCATCATCATCATCATCTTGATCCTCCTCCTCCTCATCATCATCATCATCATCATCATCATCATCGTTGTC
>DF241101.1:0-32077 GCA_000507305.1 Breviolum minutum Mf 1.05b.01
TCGATGTTATGTCTGTAAGTCATTCCACTTGGGCGGGGTAAGTCGACCAACCATCTCCAAAAGGTGATCGACAAGGCGGATGCAGAAACGGATCGGGCTTCCCAGCGAAGATGGGCTGCGGCTTTCCAACGAACGAAGGGGTGCTCCCTTGGGTTCAAAGGGTGACTTGCGGCATCGCCAAGGTGAAAACAAGCAAGTGGCATTCCCCGGTGCAGGCGGGGAAAACCCTGGCACCATTGAAAGGTACAGGTACACAACTGGAAAAGGATAAGACTTCATGAAGATCTGGAAGTACGTTATAAAACTTGAAGGTATTGTGATCACTCAGAATACATAATAGTTCTAAAAAAATTGGTTTGAAGATTGAGAAATGAAGCCTGCGAGTTTGCCTGGCAGAGATTCATGAAATTTTGTTTTTAACGTACCAGGCGATCAGTCTCTAGTTTAGATATGACTGCATTGATTTCGCGGAATAAGGAAATGAACGCATTCTTGACATTTATTCCTTGAACGCATTCTTGACATGCCTGGTTTTGAAATCACCCATTTCTTCTGTTGGACCCTCTTGATTGCCTTCTTCCAAACGCCCAAACAATCCAAAAAAGCAGCGAAAAACCCAACGGAACGAATTGCGTTGCCCAGGAGACGCTCCAAAATGGTCACTGCCTTAGTTTTTACACCCCTGAAGTTTAACAGTTCACCTCTGAAAAAGGATGGGAAAGGAAGACGATCCGGCTTCCTATTGGGTTGGAAGGTCACTTTGAAAAGGGGCGAGCTGTGAAACTTCGGGAGGGTTTTTATGTTGTTTTCAATTCCTGGATGTTCCAGGAATTGGTAGTAGTTGTTTTTTGAGTTGACTCAGTTGACCCAACAAAAAGCAGATGCCTTTTTTTGGGTGATTTTGTTGTTTGAACCGTTAAAACTCCACTTCCAAAATTTCCGCATTTTTGTGCAACAAAATTTGGTTGAAAAAAAAACCATCCGTACCAAGGCGGCCGGCCTCCTGCTACCCCTGATTGGCCCGCTTCGCCCTGGCAGGTTGAGGCCAGGGGAGGGATCCGATTTGGTTGGGACAAAAAACACTGATGGTAACTGGGTGGTGGTTTCAAATATTCTTTATTTCCACCCCTGCTTGGGGATATGATCCAATTTGACTAATATTTTTCAAATGGGTTGCTGGGTGGTGAAACCTCACATTTTTGTATTTGAAACCCCCTATATTTGGGGAAGATTTTGGACCCATCCCGAAAAAAACCAACTGGAGACACATGTATCCGTGTTCGTTTCGCTTTCTTTTGAAGATGAAGATGGAGCCTAGAACTCTGAAGACGATAAAGAACATTTGTTTCTACAAGCTACTTTGTATATGTATATACTGTGTATATGTATTTATATATATATATACAGAATCATAGAATATAGATTCTTTTTTATTGTTTCATTGTTTGGGATGATCAATAAGCACAATCAAACATCTACCTATTTATTTGAACATCATATTTGGATCGTTTGAGCAAAACCAGTTGCCAACCTTATGCGGAAAAGTAATGATTTCAAGAGGCACAGCCCAATACTTCCCACATTCATCAACCGCTCACGACAGAGGTATTTTTCAGCAAGCAGAGTGATGCATGTTTTGCAAGTGATTGTAAGGGAAAAGCAAATAGTACGAGATACAATACGACAAAACAATATCTAGCTTGATATTGACACCTATTTTCAAATATCACAACTGTATTTGACCCTGTTTGATATAAATATCAGACAAAAGGGATTCACCACACTGCACTCATTAACACGTCTCGTTTTCAATAAGCACAATCACGAAGGTTTACCAAGAAAAACGGGAGATCATGACTCAAATCAGTCGGGAAAAGCATCAGCATCAGGAAACCCCAATGAAATGACCTCTTTCAAAATAGTGAGCAGAGAGGCAGGAAACCGCAACATAGCCTCAACTCAGATGCCTAGCATTATATGTTTGAGAATCATCCCAGGTTTCTGGTCCAGCAATATCGAGGAATGGCGCTGTAGTTGCCACCATAGATACAAAGATCACCAAAGATCCATATCAAGATAAATCTGGAAATCTCGTGCGAAAACGTTGAACACATCCATATCCGGTGAAACCCATGAAATTCCAACAGATACAAAACACATGTCATCAATGTCTCGAGGAACCGAAAGTTTTCCATTGCAATCTTTGTTTCAGCTGCTCTTCAATGATGACTCGGTGGGCTGGATTTCGTTTTAAGCAAGTAGATGATGTTCTGAAGATGCCGAATTCTCAGCTATTTTTGGTTCAAGATATTTCAACAAGTTACATGATATTCAGGCACTTTGATTTGGGGTGCCTTCCCTCAGTCCCATGCTAGAAGTGCTTTCTGCAGTGAGTGGTGAATCAATTGCTGTGTTTGAAGATGAGGAAATTGCAGATGCCTCAGTAAAGGCATTAAAACAGCAGTTGGCACGGAAGATTGACCTCCCACGATTCCGACTACGGCTCCTTCACGACGACTCCTGCACGCTGGATGACGATCAAACCTTGACCCTACAGGTTGTACAGCTTGTGATCTTGGAGTTTCTGCCTCCTGACACAGAGCAAGATCGGCGCATCATCTTGGCATGTGAGGAAAATGACGACGCGCTGCTTGAGCAGCAGTTGAACAAGCCACGAAGTCCGAATTTTCAAGATGCAAATCAAATCGCACCCCTGTATGCGGCAGCCCGCAATGGAAGCCTCAAATGTGTACTTTTATTGCTTGAAGCTGGTGCCAACAAAGACCAAGGCCGGACAAACAACGGAACAACACCCCTATACATAGCAGCTCAGAATGGGCACCTTGAAATTGTCCGAACTCTAGTTGAGTCCGGTGCCAACAAAGACCAAGGCACCACAGATATTGGAGCAACGCCTTTACTTGCAGCAGCTGCGAACGGGCACCTTGAAGTTGTCCGATTTCTGGCTGAGTCCGGTGCCAACAAAGACCAAGGCACCACAAATGATGGATCAACGCCTCTTTGCATTGCAAGTCAGAATGGGTACCTTGAAGTTGTCCGATTTCTGGTTGAGTCTGGTGCCAACAAAGACCAAGGCACCACAAATGATGGAAGAACACCTCTTTTCATAGCAGCTCATCAGGGGAAACCTTGAAGTCGTCCGATTTCTGGTTGAGTCCGGTGCCAACAAAGACCAAAGCACGACAGATAATGGAACAACGCCTCTTTTGGTTGCAGCTCAGAATGGGCACCTTGAAATCGTCCAATTTCTGGTTGAGTCCGGTGCCAACAAAGACCAAGGCCGGACAGACAGTGGAGCAACGCCTCTATGCATAGCAGCTCAGAATGGGCACCTGGAAATTGTCGGATTTTTAGGTGGAGCTCGATCACAACAGGCAGGTTACAGGCGGGCGTGAAAAGAGATGTGGAGAACTCCTGGACAAATACTTCAAAGTTTATTTTGACTTCGACAATGACATGAAATGAAATGGATGAAGTTATATGTGAGAACGAATGAAATGAAGGAAATACATGACACATTGATTGTAGGACAAGAGAGTAGGTACGTCTCAGAGGTAAAGTAGCTGTTCGCCATCTTCACTCAGAATTACTGTCAATAATAGCTACCGTTCTTCACAGTTGATTGAGAATTGGATTGTAGGATATCAAACAGTTCTTTACCATCATATTCCTGGAACACCTAAGGGGTGCTAAATGAATGGTACGGGGTGCCCATTAACCACCTCTTAGGGTCATATTGGCACCTCTTAGGTGGTGCTGGTTTATTATATCTATTAAGAAAGAAATGGAAGGTTTTTTTTTGCAGAAATTTTTCACCACGTGTTGTTTTTTCGTGACGACTCCCGTTAAAGGTGGCCTCTAACGGCGATGGTTCATCTCGACGACCCGCCCTGCCGGCACTGCCGTCACCACCTTCGCCAGTCACTGGGAGCAGCAGATAGTTTTTTTTGTTTTTTTGCTAAGAAATGTTGTGTTCATACTGTTGATGGACCAAATCCTGCACTAGCAAGGATTTTTGATTATCCCATTATTTATATTTTTAACCATCCCAGGTGGTGCAGGATTTCTTCCATCAACAGTAGGTACCTGCTTTTTTAAGCAGTGGTAGTATTTTGCTTGAGGGAGACCAGTTTATACTTTTTAAGAAAGCGTTGTGGGCTAGCAGTTTTTTTGTAGAGTTTTACAGATGCAACATGCATCTGTTTTGTGATGCAACTGTGTTCCCAAGATGCCAAGAGAACCAGGGGTGAACCAGGGGTGAACCACTTACACCCTCAATGAACAGAGCCCCCTGGGTTGGGAGGAGGGCCACCCAACAACCCCAGCGAGCTGTGAGGCACCCGCACCACCTTCAGGAATTGATTCTGCCAGAGCCCAAGTTTTGGCGAGACATAAATTCGCATCAAATCCCATGGGAAGTTGATGGGAATCTTTGAGGCTGGGCCAAGAAACTCTGGAGCCTTTTTGCAAGGCAGGGATTGGCTGCTTCTTTTTGACTTTCTGAATGTTGGTTTGTTGAAGAAAGCACAAATTTATATCCAATTGAAAGAACTAATGAATACATGTTAACACCTGAGAGTTCTAAGTAGTGGTTTCGACTACTTTTTCCTCAATGGCTTCTCTCAACCACCAACCCCTTGTACCAGCAATTGAGCAGTGATCAAAACGTAGGTTGTTTCCTTTATACAGGGGTAGTTAGATTAGATAAGTTACCCAGTTCTTTGGATTATAATAACTCAAACCACGAGAAGTTGGACGTTTTTCAGGTCCGGTCCCTACTCTTGATGGACGAAATCCGGTTAACTCAGCAGCTGATATGGGAAATATCCCATTAATAAAATTAGGGTTTCATACATCCTAGGTCCAGGTGGTTAGCCGGATTTCTGAACCATCAACAGTACTAAGCAATAAGTCTACTGGAAAAGATAACTGTAACTGGAACAGCGTTTTGGAACTCCACAGCTTCTTTCAGGAGTTCCTGAAGGACCTCAGTTATCTTCCTGGGATGGTGACAAGGTGAGGAACTGAGGAAGCGCAATGCCTGGCAAGTTTCTATTGGATGTTGGAAGATCTGCAATGATTCAAATCATACTGTTGATGTAAGAAATCCGGCCAACCAGTTGAGGTTGGTAGTTTTTCCCATTGGTTTTTGGGGTTTTATACATATATACTAAGTGGTGCAGGATTTCTTCCATCAACAGTATTTAGGGTAAAGGTTTGGGATGAAATCCTACCCAGTTATGTGGGGATTATTTCATAAAACCATGAAATACGGATCCCTATTAAACAACCAGGATTCAATGGAACGTATCCGAAGGCTTTTTCGTGGCTCATATGACTGAAGATGGGAAGTTTTCAGTTGCAGCAGAAAAATTGAAGATGACAATCTTTCAATTCCAACTGGGTTGTGGTTTCAATGATTTGATATTTTTCACCCTTGAGGAAATGATCCAATTTGGCGAGCATACTTTTTCAAATGGGTTGGTTCAACCACCAACTACACCCCCTGAAATTTGACCTAGATACCCCCGAAATGACGCCATATTTGAAGCCGGCGAGGGGATACACTTTCCTTTCGGCCCATCATTTTGGGTATCAATTTTTCGTCCAATTTCGGAGGGTCAATTCGTCAGTTTCTTTGTTTCTCCATCTTCCAATTTGCTGAGGCCATAAGACCTCAAGTCCGGGCAACCCAACTTCCCAACTCAGTGAAAATTTGCAACGCTGGAGATGACCTGTTGTTGAGATCATTGGATGGGACCCACTTGAAAATTGGTTAAAAAAACGACTGCAACCATGGGACCTCATCTCCTTTACAGGGTGCAAAAGAGGGGGAAAGAGGTCCAAACGGTCAAAGTTTACGGGAAACGATTTGTATCGATTTGTATTGACTTCGAATGGGCGGGGCCTGGCACCTTTATCAGGACTCTCCAGCAGTGCAGGAGTTGGGATTTATTTGTTGAAACCGTGGTGGTCGAAGCCAATCAGTTGGATTTGGGTGGAAGGTGGACAAAAAACCAAGAAAAAAAAGGGTACACAGATCAAAAAAATCCTGAAATCTCCAATCAAAAAGGTGGTGATTTTTTCAACCATCCCTAAGTAGATTGAAATGATGCAGATTCAATGGACTCCCCCAAAAAAAAATTGAGATGGAAGACTTTTGTTGACCAGGAGTCTCCTGGCTCACGACGCTTTGGAGTGTTACCTCCACCCAAGGTGCTTGGACTTGTTGAGTTTCAAGTTCAGCTTCGTTGCCACATGAAGGAACCCTTGATAACAGTGTCATCTCAAGTTTACGCCGATTTGAGGATTTTGCAACTTGAACTCATCAGATCTGCAAATCAACCATCGACAAAAATCGAGGGTAGACTACCTCAGAGGTACATGAATTCTAGCACATTCACCTAAGGCACAAGCCATTGAAACGCTGCTTTTCATTGATTTTTTTCAGGTCACCCCTGCTGAACCTGGCACTCTCTAACGGTTGAGCCTTCAGAATGCCAATGACGTGAATTCGATATCCATCTGCCGGAGAAACGTGCCTGCGTGGATCGTGGATTGGCAAGTCGATGGGTCACCAAACTTCAACCAAACTGCAAGAATAAGGATTTGTTCATTGATGATATTGATGGTAGATTTACTGCAGAGCCAGTCGGGAGGCAAGACTGGGGGGAATTTCTTCCGACGTGTCACATGATGATCAGCTGGTTTGCATTTGATCATCCAGATCTGATTGAGCGATGTGGTTATTGGTTCAAGCCTGCCCAAAAGATTCATGGCAACTAGCAACTCTGCACCCTTTTTGAATGAAACCGCAGATCGCATCTTAGAAATTTGAGCATGACATCGACTATTGCATCGACTATGCTGTACAATGCTGTTTTTCTGAAACGACGACCAGACGCTGAAATGGTGGAAAATCGCCTTACAGTTTAGACATGTAAACTGATTTGACATCCACATCATCCCAGTTCTCTGCAATTGCCATGACCACTATGGGATTTCGGCGTTTGGGCCAGCCAGCCGTGGCCAGACTGGCAATGGCAAAAAACACCTCCCGCACCACAGCGACATACACGTCGCTCGGAAAAAAAACCGGGTGATTCTCGACCCAGAGCTCCACACATGGTGGGTTGGGGGGGGGAGTTCAGCGATTTGGCCCAATTTTTTTGGTCCAGGATTCCCCACCATCGATGGGAATGGATCCGCCCGAGGTTTCCCCAAATCGATCCACACAATGGCGAAACGTTTAAGGTCTACGAGGCCATGTTGCTTGGCAACTGGTGGTGGAAATGGCTGGTGGGAGGTGGGATTGTTTGGAAAAGCTACGTTTTGACTGAGGTTTTTTGGGGCAGAAAGCCTGTGTTGATGTTTTAGGATTTTCCCCCAATGTTGCCACTGTCGCTTCTCGTTT
The DNA here is from genome assembly GCA_000507305.1 of Breviolum minutum Mf 1.05b.01. Lineage (NCBI taxonomy): Eukaryota > Dinophyceae > Suessiales > Symbiodiniaceae > Breviolum > Breviolum minutum. The sequence continues at coordinate 7,436 of DF241101.1, forward strand.
GAATAAACGCATTCGATCACTCGAGCCAAAGTTGAGATTTTTGGCTGAGGAGTGATGAGACTGTAAAGAAGATCATCGGTAAGGCCCACAATGCATTTCAGGACGACCAAATTGAGGAAGTCGCATGAATTTGAGACGATCCGAAGCCTGCCTGCTTTTTTTCAGGCTTTGAATGCGTGTATTTTTTTTCTTCTGTACTGTATCTATAAAAACCCATAAGAATTCAGTGATAGAAATAGATGCAGAAGTCAGTACCTAGATCATGTGTTCTAGGAGATGTTGCATACACAGCTGAATAAGTCTGAATAATAAGTTATCATCAATAATTTACGAACCATATGACCTTATCAGTGAATGCACAAGGGGCAATGAATCCACGATGGATTGACCGAATGATTGGACGGATCGATCGATTGTTGCGTGGAAGGACCGAAAAAAGAGAAAGGTAGGGGAACTTTATGAAAAATTTACAGCAGAAATAGTGACGAATCTCTCATGAAAAGCAAAACATCCATGAGTAGGATCCATAATCCATAAATAGCTTAACCTAAAAGTCCATGGTAAAGCTGATTGGCAATAGATGAGATCTCTAGATGATCCGCCCGGTGTTGCCCCTGGGAATCTTCTCGTAGGATTGGCGGAAGATTCCTGCACCGGAGCGCATTGCCCGGCTGCATCCACTGGCTGAAGGCTTGCGACGTCGGGCCGACGAGGCGTGGTGGAGGCTTCTGGAAATTTAACGGTGGAAGCCACCATAAGTCATCTGAGAATTATCATATATAGCTGACCTATATTAAAGTGGTAGGTGACTTTTGTTCCTAAAAGTGGAGTTTCAGCCCGAACCCGGAACCTTTGCTTGTTCCTGTTACTGGGGAAGTTCCCCCAGCAGGGTTGACCCTAGTGATCCGATATGGACAGGCTGCTGAGCTGATGTTCCACGAGATGGGAAAACCTTGCAAGCAGGGCAAAGCGGAAGTCATGAAATGTGCTCATCTCGTTACTTTGGCCAAGTGCTGATGGAAGGATCAACAGGATGAGAGTTGGATAGTGGATCATGTTGTGAGAATCTGTGTGATGTTGGGAAGGATGACGTTTTCAGGGAATGGGCACTTTGTGACACTTCCCTCCTCCAGACTTGCAGTTGTTTAGTTGTTTCCTTTGAGGTTGAATGGTATGCAGAGCATGGTGCTCAATTCTTGAAGGACTCGGAGTATCCTACTCTACCTGGTTTTAAAAAATCTTTTGTGACCTACCAACCCTTAGGTCTCTTGGCTGTGAAATTTATGTTAGTTGGTTGGATGGTTTACTTAATCGTAACCAAAGCCACTTTAATTTGGCATCGGAAAACTGAAGGTGTGATCCTGTCCATTATGCCATGGAACTTTCCAATGTGGCAAGTTATTCGGATGGGCGTTCCAACCCTTATGGCTGGGAATGCTGTTCTGCTGAAGCATGCCCACAATTGCTTTGGCAGCGGTCTACTGTGTGAGGAGCCTTGTAAAAGCAACGCGACTCCAAGCAGTTGAATTTTTTTGGAAAGTTTGGTCAAATCTTTCAAAATCTTGACTTTCCATTAAGAGGTTTTTCTACCAAGCACCACTTTGAAGTACCCTTTGATCCCAGAAGTGGGAACACCTCCAATTTGTTCATCTCCAAACGCCAGGAGTTGATCAATGACCTAGATCTGCCTGAGGGTTTGTTCCGCTCTCTGATTGTGGATGTACCTGAGACTCATCAAGTCCTTGAGCATCCCTTAGTACAAGGTACCGATCTGGATTTTTCACCCGGAATTTGATGGCTTGAAGGGGTGAGGAACACTTCGGTGTCATCAAAAACTCAGGTGCTGAACATGTAAATGAAATGAAATGCTGGAACATCTTAGGATTTTTTGCGTTTGGAGCTTGATTTTTGGTGTTGGAAAAGGGGCAGTTGCAACCGAAAACTTGCCGACAGGTGTGGCCTTAACAGGCTCCGAAGTGGCTGGACGTGCGGTGGCAGCCAAGGCAGGTTCATTGCTGAAGAAGGCAGAGGGTGTGTGTTGGGTTGGGTGTGGCTCAACCACCAACTGGGTTTAGTTGGGTTTGATGATCGATGATTTTTAAACATTTTTTGAACACTTTTGAGGGTTGAGAGATCCAAACCATTATGTTTGCAAGGTTTTGTTACTGTAATTTGAATGACATTTTCAAATTTGAAACAAATTAGAAACCATGTCGACCTTGTTTCCCAAAAAGGATGACATCATTTTTTTGCCACGAAAAAAAAAACAACGGATGGCAACCATGGACTGCACCAGGCCGTGGTGGAGCTAGGGGGTAGCGATGCTTATGCCATCCTGGCAGACTGCGACTTAGATCAGGCAGCTACCGCAGTGGTGGATGCTCGAGTGGCCAACGCTGGGCAAACTTGTATCGCACCCAAGCGTTGCATCGTGGAGAAAAGCGTGAAGGTGAGGATGGTTTGGGGGGGGGCGTGTTTTTTTTTTGTTGGGGGGGGCAGGAAATTTGAATTTTGTGATGAAATTCCCATTTTGGGAAAATATAAGGACCCCAGGGAGATGCTGGGAGGATGTTACTTGTAGTCTCTTCTTTTTGTGAGTGGTTAGTTGATTTTGAGAGAATAGAGTGGAAGGAGGGAAGATTCCAGAATCTTGACCTGCAGATGTTCTTGGGGTGTTTTTGAAGAAATATCGGAAGCTGAATTTTGGGAAGTAGACTTAGTGTAGCTTGATAGGGTGCTTCACACTATTTATGGACACATAGGTCACAATGAAGTGAAGAACCACGGCCGTTTCGGAATGACCAATGATGGACATGCCTTTCGTTGGTTGATGCATCCTGCTATGGAGGCAGCCTTTGAAGAGAAGGTGGTGGAAAAAGTGAAGGGAAAGTTGTATGGTAGTGATTATGGACCGCTGGTTCATCCTGTTGCTCGTGATCAAGTAGCTAAGCAGGTCAGGGATTCGATGGAACAGGGTGCCAAGCTCCTTTATGGTGGCGAAATGGATCGAAAAGGAGTTGATTGCAAGTGTCACAGCCGCAACATCAGGTAGTGAATCCGCTTTGTGGTCTAGGAAATCTGCCAAGGAACATCCTGTAATTCCCAACATTCAAAAAACTACATGCAATCCGACAGAAGTCAAGACTTTGACCAATTGAATTCAGATATTGTAGCTGCCACTGATTCAGGAAGATGACGCTTCAAATCTCGGAAAAGGAGTCGTCATTTTTCATTCTCACGGGAAAACATCTTAGATATCATATAAAATCATCTGATATCTTTTCAGTTTTGGAAAGAAACTCTTGAAATTGTGCAACAACTACACACACACACATTTGTATCGAAAAAAATTACAGACCAATTCTACTATAATTAGTATAAATTCCCTCAACATTTGGGTGTTTCCAAAAATAGGGGTACCCCAAAATGGATGGTTTGTAATGGAAAACCCTATTAAAATGGATGATTTGGGGGTACCACTATTTTCGGAAACACCCATATATTCCCTCAACATGTTTTTTTTGCCGGTCCGTTTCACCTTTTTTTCAAGGTCCTTCTTCGCCCCCACGGTGCTCACAGACGTCACACCTGGCATGACAGCCTTCGAACATGAGATTTTTGGACCTGTGATTTCGATTGTTGAGGCAACCTCTGATCTTCGGGATGAAATGACAAGGGTGTTGTTGGGGATATATGGGCCCTCTAATTATTTGATTAAGATACACAAATAATGGTTGATATAGGCAGATGAGATTCTTTGGCGGGGGGTTCTGGGGGAGGGGTGAGCATATACAGTATATATATATATAATTCTATATACATATACATGTGTGAAAAGTTGTGTGAATGGATATGGATCAGATGTGAAAGTTAACAGTTTGACATTCTTTGGTCGTTTGGGGCTGACAAAACACCAGGCGCAAGACGAAGCGGAGGTCATCCGTCTGGCAAATCAGACCAGCTACGGCTTAGCGGGTGCCATCTTCACCAGTGATCGTCACAAGGCACGGGTACAGTAGTAGGAAATCCTGAAATTGTTGGAATGCATGGTACTGTAGATGGCAACCAGAAATCCGGGGAGAACTCACCAGTTGAGGGAAAGGCAGGTAGTTGAGCTAAAACCATTATTTTCCAAGGCTTCAGCACCATTTTTTTGGTGTTTTTTTTCTCGCTGGGATTTCTGAACCATCAAGCACTATCATTTGATGGGATCAGCCATTCTTTCTTTGGGGTTTTGGACTTTTTCAAGGTAACTTTTGGATCTTCTGAAGGTGCTACCGTTACAAATGACCTATAATTATTGGCGATTGCTAAGTTCCAACTAGACATCCCAACGGAAACCCGTGGATCTGAATGGGTAAAAATACTGGTGTAAGTTATTTGGAGGAACCATGCCAGTCTCATTTGCTCCTTTTCACGGGTCTCTAACTTTTTTTGGAATGCCTTGAGGAAAAGTTGTGTTTTTTCACCAACTGGATGGCTGGGAGGGGCTGGTGACTTGGACTTGAACAACGCCAAAAATGGCCATCAGGGCGAGCGCATGGCCGTGGAGGACATTGATGCGGGCATGTGCTTCGTGAACGACTTCGTACGGTCGGATCCGTCTTTGCCTTTTGGAGGAGTAAAGAACTCGGGCTTAGGCAGAGAATGTGCTGCCTTTGGGATGTTGGAGTTTGTGAATGTCAAGACCATTTGTGTCAAGTGAGTATACGTAGAAAGAAAATGGTGGTTGAAACAACAACCCGGTGGACTTGGACTGAAATTCGACATGCTCAATCTGGGCATGGCAGCTGCTGCTTCCAAATTGGGAGAGGTCGTTTGAACCACTGATTTACTGATCCTTTTGGCCGGACGCTTTTATGATGTCAGCCCACTTTGGTACAGAGGTTGCACTTGAATGTCAAAAACCGGCATTTAGGTCGCTGACTTCCTTGTCTGGACCCTCATGGAAGAAAGGCAGCACATACAAAGAGATGCATTCACAATTTGCGTCGGGTAAAACGATGTATATACATATAATATAGTTGACATATATATATATATATATAATTTTAGAATGTATTTGTTGAATATTTTCCAATATAATACAGTACAGTTTGTTTGTACTCTCTCTTTCACATGCGCATAGATTTTACAGAGACGCGCACTATAGGCTTACCCTGCACCCAACATGAAAATAAATGGTTGAAGATTTGACATATGCAAGTTCCCAAGTAACAAACTTCACGGGTCGTCTGTGTTTCCTGAACAGACCAAGACTGGGGTTGCCTGTTGTGAACAGCATACATGCAGCATTTGGCCAATAGACAGGATAGAACTTGGTACTTTTCAAGCTATCTCCACCTGTGTATATCAAAGAAACATTCACGTTGGTGGATTCACTACTCTTATTACATCCCCTCAAGAGAAAGGTTGTCTACCATCAACCCTCAGCAAATTTTGAAGAATTCTTACAAAACACATCCAAAACACACACACCCTGCGTCACAGCAATGATTGCACCTCGGGAAACCGTGATGGAGATATTGAAAGAAGCCAATGGGGTGCTTCACTACGAGGTGGTAGCAAGCAAGCTCGCTGAAGCCTTGCAACGGGCGCAGCCCGAGACTGGTGAAGCAGGTGACTTGAAGCTCCTTGCGTTGGCCAGTATCCCCTTGGACTTCTGCAACGAGACGGATCCCTTCGTACGCTATCCAGCAGAGAGTTCCAAGAAGCGGAAGGCGGAAGCAATGGACATCATCTTCACGACTCTTGGTGAAATAGTTTTTAACAAAATTTCCAGGGTGTTTGTGGGCGGGCCCAGGGTTGGGAAAGATGTTTGGGCTGTGTCGGGTGTTGATCGAAGCTACTGCAGATCCGCACGACCTCCGAACAACTGCCATCAATCATTGCAATGTTTTGATCCACCTCGTCATCCCCCGGTCCCAGGAACAACGATCAATTTATCGCTGGGGTTCGTCAGAGGATGGTGTCGCATGCAGAGCGATTCGGGCGACGCAGTTCCAACTCACAGTTGCTCCACCGATACTTAGATTCCTGCAGGGACTGGGCCGAAAAAAAAGAGACGGCCCAGATCTTCCGTCATGCTTTTCATGTGGCCGTGCCTTGGCTAGCAGGGGGATGGGAGGAATACCTGGTCAGAGCCCTTAGCTGTTTGGGGCTAGATTGTTAGATGAAGGTTAATGATAGGGGTTCCAATAGCGTAATTTTGGGAAGCCCACGTAACCAACAAGTATATTTAGATGGTTAAAAAAAATGAAGTCATGGAAATTGATTCACCATAATTTAAGGGATGCTTTTTTTCAAGGATTCACTACACTCCCTAAAACCAGCATAGCCCCCGAAAATGATGGCTGGAAGACTATTTTACCGACCTTTGAAATAGTCCCTTTTCAAGGGACATGGATTTTTTTTGGGAGTAAATGAGGCATCACTTTTTACAAGATTCATTCTCCAATCATCAAAGAAGATTCCGGAAATCAAGTTCAAAATCGAAGCCAATATCAGTATCAAAGAAAATCCCATACCATGCATAAAGGGGTCTCACCCAACCAATGGCCAACCTTCAAACTGTGAAGTTTAAAAGCTTTTATTCAGTCCGTTGCATGGCTTAGTGAGTGGTATATTGACCTACTGGTACAAATAATCGCACAAAGACTAACTAGTCAAGATCAACAATTCATGTGTATATTATATATATACGTATATCTCGGCAAATATACCATGTACGCATATATGGGATCCTGCAAACAATTTTTGAAGACCTCAGCTGTTGGTTGGGTTTGCGGGAGTTCAGGGTTTAAATGTTTATCACCGGAAGTGGTGTCATGGTTTTTCAAAAGTCAACACTTTGCAGGTATTTGTACTTCAGGGGTCCAATTTTTTCCCCTCCCAGCAGATAGTGAACTGGTGAAACTTTTTCAAATTGTATGTATGAAACACCTGATCTTTAATCTTCGATATAATGATGTGACAAGCGTGAACCCGCGTGCCTGGAATCTAGAGGCTTGGTTTTCCATGTTTTCCTTCGCCACTTTGGCGAGCAACTTGGAGCTGGAACAAGTGGCAGATCTGCTGATGAAGATGCTGCAGCTGTGCCATGTGGAACCAACACCTGAGCTCCGGGGTGGCCTTAGAAGTTGCCCATGAAAAGCTTCAAGATGCTGAGATGGCTGGATATGCTTGGTTTGCCCCAACCTTTGGAGGTGATCCAGGCATTGGGGGGGATGCATGTGCACTGGATTTTTGTTCTTCGAATTGCAGATTGCTTTTGAAATTTAAAACCTAAGTGGGCAAAAACCGTTTTTCCAAGTTTTTCCTTGATACTTCTTGTGTGATGGGTTAAATTACCATAAATTTCTCATAATTTTTCACTTCCATCATGGAAAGGCAACTCTTCGTCGAGCTCCGAGTAAGAGCCATGGGAGCGGAGCTCCCAGTGGTGGGCTGACGTGCAAGGCGCCGCCAGGCACGCATGGACGCACAGATGTGGCTTTTGTGCGCCACGTCTTGGGTCGTAAAATGCTGCCGGAAGGGTATCACATCCGCTGGGATGGTTTGCGAAAACGCTGGCTCGCCCAGTTTCGTGGCAAAACCCTTGCTGGAAGCAATGCAGCGAGCTCAAGGTTCACAGATGATGCTGCTATCAAGCACATCTATGCTGTCTGCACCAAGCACGCAAGTCACTGGCCGGACATTCCGTGGAACGGCTAAACAACGCAGGAGCTTGGAGGGCGATGCTTTTGGGGGGTGGTCGTTGCTGTTGTTTCAGGCTTTGAATGCAGGTGTTTTTTGTATATAACACTCATAAAGATCCAGTGATAGATATAGACGCAGCAATCAGTGCCTAGATCATGTGTACAAGGAATTGTTGCGTTCACATTGAATGAGTCTGAAAAAGTTATCATCAATAAATTACAAACCAGATGACTTTTTCAGTGAATGCACAAGGCAATGCATCCACGATGGATTGACCGAATGATTGGATGGATCGATGGATTGTTGTGAGGCTTTGCTAGGAAGGACCAAAAAAGGAGAAAGGTAGGGGAACTTTATCAAAAAAGACAGCAGAAATAGCGACGAATCTCTCATGAAAGCAAAAATTCCATGAGTAGGATCCATAATCCATAAATAACTTAACCTAGAAGTCCATGGTAAAACTGATTGGCAATAGATGAGATCTCTAGATGATCTGCCCGGTGTTGCCCCTGGGAATCCTCTCGTAGGATTGGCGGAAGATTCCTGCACGGGAGCGTATTACTCGAGGGATGACACCAAATACAGAGATCCCTTCCAGGAGCTACACAACAAAGAGTTGTGCAAACCTGAGAACTCAATGGCGCTTGGGACACAGAGGTGTGCGGCAGGTCTGTGCAATCTGAAGACCAAAACTTCCAGTCCCTCAAGAGCTACTGGAAGCACTGTTGTCTGGCCATGTGGTGCACCGGAACGCATTGCCCGGCTACATCCACTGGCTCAACGTTTGCGACGTCGGGCCGACGAGGCGTGGTGGACGCGGAAAATGACACGAAAAAACGAAAAACAAAATATAAATGATAACGAAAATAACGTGAGAGTATGCCTGAAAAAAATAAAGCTGATGTAATAACAGTAATGAACATTATAAACATAAAAACGATTAAATAAGAAAAACAAATACAGTAGCGCACAAAATAAAATAGAGTGAAACAGAGACAAAAAATATAAAAGTAAGTATACAATATAAAGTGGTAGCTGACTTTCGTTGCAAAAAGTGACGTTTCAGCCCGAACCCAGAACCTTTACTTGCTTGTTCCTGTTGCTGGGGCACTTCGTTGTATTGCTTCCCTCCAGACGTGCAGTTGTTTAGTTGTTTTCTTTGAGGTTGAATGGTATGCAGAGCATGGTGCTCAATTCTTGAAGGACTCGGAGTATCCTACTCTACCTGGTTTTAAAAGATCTTTTGTGACCTACCAACCCTTAGGTCTCTTGGCTGTGAGATTTATGTTAGTTGGTTGGATGGTTTACTGAATCGTAACCAAACCCATTTTGGCATGGGTATCGGAAAACTGAAGGTGTGATCCTGTCCATTATGCCATGGAACTTTCCAATGTGGCAAGTCATTCGGATGGGCGTTCCAACCCTTATGGCTGGGAATGCTGTTCTGCTGAAGCATGCTCACAATTGCTTTGGCAGCGGTCTACTGTGTGAGGAGCCGTTGGCTTGTAAACCACTCGACGCACTTGAAGTTTTTGGGGAGTTGCAAGTCGTGAGTCCAGCATCCCAACATGCTTGGCAGATCTTTAAGAATGTTGACTTTCCATTGGGAGGTTTTTCCACCATGCACCACTTTGAAGTACCCTTTCAACCCAGAAGTGGGAACACCTCCAACGTGTTCATCTCCAAACGCCAGGAGTTGATCAAAGACCTAGATTTGCCTGAGGGTTTGTTCCGCTCTTTGATCGTGGATGTACCGGAGACTCATCAAGTCCTTGAGCATCCCTTAGTGCAAGGTACCCATTTGGATTTTTCACCTGGAATTTGATGGCTTGAAGGGGTGAGGAACATTTCAGTGTCATTGAAAAACTTAGGTGCTGAACATGTAAATGAAATGCTGGAAAATCTTAGGACTTTTCGAGTTTGGAGCTTGATTTTTGGTGTTGGAAAAAGGGCTGTTGCAACCAAAATTTTGCTGACAGGTGTGGCCTTAACAGGCTCCGAAGTGGCTGGACGTGCGGTGGCAGCCAAGGCAGGTTCATTGCTGAAGAAGGCAGAGGGTGCGTGTTGGGTTGGGTGTGGCTCAACCACCAACTGGGTTTAGTTGGGTTTGATGATCGATGATTTTTAAACATTTTTTGAACATTTTTTGAACATTTTTGAGGGTTGAGAGATCCAAAACAGCTTCAACGAAACTATTTGCAGTGTTTTGTTGACTTCAATGACATCTTCAGACATTTTCAGGTCATCAAAGTCTATCTTGTTAATGTCTTTAAATTTGAAAAGATTAGAAAGCATTTAGACCTTGTTTCCCAAAAGTTTGCCACAAAAAAAAAAACGGAATGACAACCATGGGATTGCACCAGGCCGTGGTGGAGCTGGGGGGTTAGCGATGCATCCTGCCATCCTGGCAAAGTGCCGAGCTCCTTTGTGGTTGGATCGAAAAGGAATTGATTGCAACACAGAAACAGAAATGGATGTTTGGGGGAGAGGCACACCAGGGTGGCGCTTTTTTAGAGGGTATGACAGGTGTTTTATACACATTTATGATATATATTCGTTCTAATTATATTATATCATGTAAAACAGTACAGTTGTACAGTTTTGTTTGTACTCTCTCATTCACATGTGCAGTTTTGATTTTACAGAGATGCGCCCCTCATAGACTTACCCTGCACCAATGAAAATTAATGGTTGAAGATTTGACACATGCAAGTTCCCAAGTAACAAACTTCACAGGTGGTCTGTGTTTCCTGAACCGACCACCACAACAGGGTTGCCTGTTGTGAACAGCATACCTGGCAGCATTTGGCCCATAGGCAGGAGAGAACTTGGTATTTTAGTTCAGGGATGAATATCAATGATATTAATCATATCAATGATATCAATGTCAAGGTAGGAGTATTTGCAACAACAACCTAGAGTATCAATATCAATATCAATTCCACAGACTTTCCAAGAAGACTCCATTACGTCGACCTGGTGACGCCAATGGACACGTTTTTTTAAAAACGAGCCGTTTTAGTTTTCGTCGTCGTTTTCTATGGCGCGTTTCCAACACCTGGATGGCCTTCGATGTCTCGCATCCTTTTGGATCGTTTGTGCACATTACCTACCGAAGAATTCATCAGCCAATCCCGAGTCCAATGGATCAATATCACCTCTCAACAACGCCAGGTATCGTGTGAATGTGGCCGTGTGCTTCTTCGTGGTTGTTAGTGGTTTTGTAACACACTACAGTAGTGGCAGTCGACAACTGGCAAATGCCGTTGAACTCTTGGGCTTCTATTTGCGCCGCTTGGGACGCATACTTTTTACCTTTTGGATTGCAATGCTTTGGGCGGTGTATCTCTTAGAAAGGGCCGGGTCCCAGCATCTTCCCTTAGACTACGTGGTGAAATGCGTGTGCTTGGTGGAACAATGGTTCAAATGGTCCAATCCTCAGAGTTTGGAAAATGATGGATTCAACAAGAATTGACACATGAAACTGTGACCTGAAGGTGTCCTAATGGTCCATCCTGGTTCGTATTTGCGTTGCTACCCTCATGGATCTTGTATCCTTTGACCAGAAAATTGCTGGCCATTGCAGAGGACTCAGGAGGAGCTAAACTGCACGGATGTGTCACCGGGCAATACGGAGATTCCCCACTTAGACAGCAGAGAAAAGCTTCCCAACATAGATAAGGATGTTGGATAATAAGGAGAGCACCGGGATTTTGCATTATGTAGGTAAAAGAAGACTTCTGTTGTACTTGTATGTACTTCTTCACCAAATGAACTTTTGCAAAAAAAAACTCTAAAAATGGGTCTCTCATCAGCACGGCATCTCGCTCTCGATTTCTCAAGATTGTTTTTGAGGAGTTGCTTTGATCACATTGCAAGCAATTTTATTTCTTCTCTCCACAGGCGAGGGAAACAAATTCGGTGTAATTTTTCTGCAAGCAAAATGCCACATGGGTCGCCTTAATGAGCTCAGTGTTCTCTTTACAATGATTCTTCAATACATGATTTATTGGATTGGTAAAGGTACCAAGGCATGCCAAGGTCTGCGAATGTTGTTTGTTTCAACGAGGTCCTGCGATTCTTTTGCTGCTGATCAATGGAAACATTACCATGCAGCTTGGGCTTCCAGCAGTTTCTCTGTCGTGCAGTTGCCAGCAATCAAAATCTCTTACATTTGCTGCTGCTGACCACTCACTTCAGTTCTCTTACAGTATACTTTTCCACTTTTGCCCATGGTATTCTCAAAGTTGACCTCAGAAAAAACCTCAGACAACTCCGAGGCAACAGCACAACGACATGATGTTTTGGTGCCTTGGCGTTTTGGTGGTCTTCCCTTTTCAGAAGAGTATAGGGCTTGGCGCCATTTTTGAAAAATCTGCCTCTGTGTCTGTGTACTGAAATTTTATAGAAATTTGTAATCAACATCATTCCTCCATCTTATGACTGGATGATCCCAAGGCCTCCATCACAACTGGCCGATTTCATGATGGGCATGACGACTGCTGCCACTCGGTGAAGATCAACAGGAAAGATCTAACTGAGTTTTCTTAGCAGTTTTGTGTACGAGGCTTGCGCATTTGAACATATCTGAGAAGTTTGATGTACTTTACCTAGCTTGGTAACTTGAAAAATGGAGTCTATACATGTTTGTACCATCCCCAAAACTAATATAGCACCTGAAAATGGATGATTGGAATACTAGTTTCCTTTTCAGGCCCGGCCTATTATCAGGTGCGAACTGTTAGTTTCAGGGAGTGTACCATCTCTTTCAGTTTTTCAATAGATTCTAAAGATAAGATAACAACACTGGCAACATCTAAGAACATTCCAGTTTGGCCCCGAGGCTTTGGTCCGTCACTACAAGGGAACCAGGCAAGACACAACTTACCGCGATGTCAGATTTGAAAAATTGCTTCCCCCCCCAAAAAAATGCCATGTCGCTGCTTTTTATCAAGTAGAACTTACCTTTTTTTGTCAACTTGAAGGTGGCATCAATTTTTTTGCTACTTCCACAGATCTTTGAACTTTCTAAAGTTGGAGTGGACAAGTGTGGTCTGTTCAGGCTTCCCATGGCAGATGTCAGCTTGCTGCTGGTGGTCTTGGTAGCTTGATGTGTTAGCCTTTTTGGAACATTACCAAGGCATGCCCATCTTGGCATGCCCAACAGAAAATGATTCATGTATTTCCCTTTTTTTCAAAGTGGCTGACTACTGGGGTTTTTGTGCCCCAGGAAGGTCATGTTTTCCAGGAAGGAAGGAAGGCACATCAGATGCGTGCGTTTCGAGTCGAGGTCGTGTTTTTTCTTCCACGACCTTCGGAAACCTATGTGGCTTTGCCTGCAGTTGTGCTTTTGTGGTCAAAAATCACGGATGGATTTTCCCCTTAAAACGGCAGGCACTAGGAAAGGAAAGACCCTTAGTTGTTTGAGAAATTCAGGTGGGTCAATGATAAAGATGCTATCCAATTAAGACCTTGCATCTAAAGGGATTCAAGAAAGCAAAACCAGTTTCCTAGAAAAGAACGGTTTCCCTCCATGGGCAACACTGCATAAAATGTATACATATATATATATATATTATGTGATATGATTTAATAGTATATATAATACACTGACACCACAAGTTTATACAGTCATATCATAGATACATAGATAGAATCATGTGTAGATATATATATATATTTATACATACAAACATAAATACATGAAGATGATTTTCTATATATTTTTGTTGCCCCCCCCCGTTGTCAGATAGCTCAAGTCAGGAGATGCACCTGAATGGCTGGGAACCGCTGTTGGATCATGGACTTGCGCCCTTGATGTCAGGCACGACTCGGGAGGTAGACTCGAAAGGTAGAAATCTTTGGGTGAATGGTGAATGGTGTATATTTATGTTGGGTCACTCCAGAGTAACGTTGGCAAGTGAAGGTTTATAGAGATCCAAAATAGCCTAAAAGATTTTTGTCATCCTAGATATTTACAACCATAGATTGTAGTAATGTTTCTTGATTCATTCCGATATAAACGTCATTGCCTCCTCGGGCAACCTCACTCCAAAGGGTGAAAACATCATTTCAGGTGATTAAAAAGCAAATCACCAAGATAAATATCCGAATCATAAGTGACTGAGGATCTTTCAAAAATAAAAACAACATACTCTAAAATGAACAAAAATGCCTTTACCACTTAAAAACCGCTTGATTAATAAAAAAAACCCAAAGGTTCAGGGCTTGTTCCGAGGAAGATCTTTCTTCCGGGGTGTTGGTGGTTTCTCGGGGAAAATTCTTTTCCAGGCTCGGTTGGTTTTTTGCTGGTGAAGCTGGTGGAAAGGGGGGCAACTGCCCTCCGTCCAAGGAAGATCCATTTTATGGATGGTTTATAAGGGAAAATCTCCTATTAATCCATGGATGATTTGGGGGGATATTCCCCCACTATTTTCGGAAACACACCATATAGATCTATTTTTAATCATAATCCATAATGACATGTTTGGAAAAATTGTGGTATAGATGATGTGAGTCCAGATGGATTTTAAACCCCACACCTTTGTTTCGCCCATGGCTGTGTCGCCAGCTTTCATCTTGGCATCCTGTGCTGATTCAGAACATCCAGGCTGCGGTAGGGTTGACAAGGCACTTGTAAATGGTGAAGAAGTTCCATTCCTTCAAGAATTGGTTACGTAATCATCATCGTTATGAATCTGTAATTTTTTTTTAATGTATGTGAAAATTGATTATATAATCACATGTTTAAAATTTGGAGAACAAATGACTTCGTTGAATGGCATGGATCCATGGCATCTGTTGAAAGTCGCACCCCAGGCTGCAGTGCTCGACTTTTGGCCCATCCAGTGTGACTCCTATCTTTTCTTAATTGTCATTCCCATTGTTCCAAAAAGATGAAGATTTGAAGATTTCGATGTTCTTTTTTGTTTTGATAGTTTCTCCCTGAAACTAACAGTTTCAGTCACCAAGTTGAAAATAGGCCAAAACTCCCCAAAGGAAAACGAGTATTCCAACCATCCGTTTTCAGAGCATTTGCTGTTAGTTTCAGGGAGGGTAGGTGTGTGGCATTTTTTCTGCAAACTTCCAAATCCTGGAAGTTTTTAGACTTCAATCGCCTAATTTTTTCATGGAGGACCTGTTTTTGTCGCATCAAAAAATAATTCACAGCTGTTTTTGAAAGATTTTTTGGGTGAAGTATCATGTGATACTGTTGATGGTTCAGAAATCCGGCTTAAAGGGATGTATAAAACCCTGTAGATAATGGGATAATCGGATAAACTACCAACCTCAACTGTGTTTTTTGCGGACTTCTCGTTTCCATCAACAGTATTTCCTACTCAACAAGATGATTGTCCGAAGCAGATTTTTCCAACATGACTGAAGCGGGATGGAATTTCTCTGAGGCATTGGTTTCTTTAGGAGAGATCAGCTTCCAGGTTTAGGGGCCCCAGCGGAAAGATCCTGTTTTGAAGTTGTTGGTGGTTGGGTTGACGTGTTACACGTCTTGTTGATGAATTTTCGGGTGATAATTGTGGGGTTGCAGCTGCATGATATATATAGCACTAAGATGCATTTCTAGTTTTCTAGTCAGTTTTGAAGCCGAAAAGCACGGCGGCAATGGTGCCAAGGTGTACATTTTTCAACGACCAATGCATGACACGGTCAAACTGCTGATGTCCACAGATCAAATGGATGCCGAAAGCCCAGTGGCTGTGGTCCATCTTTTTGAAAAACATGCATTCATGAACATATGGGTGTTTCCTAAAATGGCGGTACCCCAAAACACGCCAAAATGATCATTTTTAGTAGGAAAACCCATGGTTGTTGGGTGCCACCATTTTAGGAAATACCCATATGTTTGTCATCATTGTCGTGCTTGTCATTGTCATTGTTATTCTCTTCCTTTTCCTCCTCCTCCTCTCCTCCTCCTCTACTCTCTCTACTCTACTACTACTACTACTACTACNAGCACGGCGGCAATGGTGCCAAGGTGTACATTTTTCAACGACCAATGCATGACACGGTCAAACTGCTGATGTCCACAGATCAAATGGATGCCGAAAGCCCAGTGGCTGTGGTCCATCTTTTGAAAAACATGCATTCATGAACATATGGGTGTTTCCTAAAATGGCGGTACCCCAAAACACGCCAAAATGATCATTTTTAGTAGGAAAACCCATGGTTGTTGGGTGCCACCATTTTAGGAAATACCCATATGTTTGTCATCATTGTCGTGCTTGTCATTGTCATTGTTATTCTCTTCCTTTTCCTCCTCCTCCTCCTCCTCCTCCTCATCATCATCATCATCATCATCATCATGTTTGTCATCATTGTCACCAATGATTTCGTTGCCATCAATACATGCTACCCATCTACGTCTGCAAAATTCCTCGACAAATGATGCAGGGGAGTTTGACACCGGGCGACTTCGGATCCCGACTGTCTTCGGCCAAGGTCTTTATGCTTTATATGCTGATTCTTTGGATCTTCTCTGGCATATACAAAGCATATCTGGAGGACCCACACCTTTTGTCTTTAAAATTGAATAGACTCCTATGACTCACGAACAAATTTTTAGCCACCTTTTAAACCCAACGAAAAAAATTATTGCAACTGCATTTAACAGTGTGATCCATCAATGATCCAATGGACATGATATGCAGATTGATGGGAGCCAACCATCCAATGGTAGGTCCACTCCCTGGTGGCCTGGGAGGATCCCTTGGATGATTGGATTAAGAGATGCGAAGGAAGATGTGTAGTGACTTGACCTGCACAGTTTGTGTGATTGTATTTACGGGACAGCTGGGAAAAATGCTTCAACAAATGGCATTGAAAGATCTTATCTGGGTGGTGGCAACTCGAATATTTTTGGAATTTCAACCCGAACCCTGGGGAAATGCTCCAATTTGACAAACATATTTTTCAAATGGGTTGAAACCACCAACTACTAGTAGTTATGAACAGAGTGTCGATGTTTTCATGTTCGTCATCTTCCATATGTTTCCGCCACCTTTAGGAGGAAAAATGAGATATGTGACTACTATGTTTCTGTGCTGAAACCATCTGGAATCTGGAAGAGGATGGATTTTCATCTCAACTGGCTCAGTCTTACATCCAGACGTCTCAAAGTAAGTAGTTGTTTTCTGGGTTTATTTATATATTCGGATTTAGTCGAACGAGTTGCATGATGTTTCGTGATCTATGTCCTGAATGGGCACCCAACACAACCAGAGCAACATGTTGATTAATTTTTTGTCAGTGTGGCTTCAACAAAACAAAAGCGCCATACTGTTGATTTTTCAGAAATGCGGCGGTCACCACCTGGGATTGTGCTAAAACCGCTAAAACCTTTGTAATGGTAGATAATCGGAATAGGTACTGTATAAATTTCCAAGCTTCCTTTGACGTACTGTAACAGGTGCAGCGCAGAAAAGGCTGCTTCAAGCTGTACTCGGTTCATATGTTTTGCAAACGCCTAGAACTACCTGGATATACAGAGCAATTCTTTGGCCATATCCTGACTGTCAAGTGTCCTCTTGCAGCCATGTCCTGTGAAGTTCAATTGAACACCCTACAAGGCGGTGTCATCACCCTCGATGTTGTGATGACAGCCATCGTTCGGGAGTTGAAGGCTATTCTCCTTGAGAAGCATCCTTGTCAAGATCCGATTGAGCGCAAAGTCCTCAAAGTGGAGCTGCTGCGCGGCAGCTCAATCATAGATGATGCTGAGACACTTGACGCAGCAGGGCTCTTGGGTGCTGAATCCCTAGTGACTGTCACATACACAAGGAACGAAGTGGAAGCCTCAACCAAACATGGCATCCATACACAGGGATGTTTTGCGGTGAAGATCCCCTGCAACGTGACAAGTATTTCTGAGGCTGCCTTCCAAAACTCACATCAGCTAGTTTTGCTCACAATCCCTGAGTCTGTGACTCACATTGGGGACCGTGCCTTTCAAAACTGCCCCTCTCTGGCGAGTATCAACTTCGGTGAGTCTGTGACTCACATTGGGACCGGTGCCTTTGCAAGCTGCACCTCTCTGGCCAACATCACGTTGGGTGAGTCTGTGACTCAGATTGGGGACGGTGCCTTTGGAGGCTGCACCTCTCTGGCGAGCATTACCTTGGGTGAGTCTGTGACTCACATTGGGGCCGGTGCCTTTCAAAACTGCCCCTCTCTGGCGAGTATCAACTTCGGTGAGTCTGTGACTCACATTGGGACCGGTGCCTTTGCACGCTGCACCTCTCTGGCGAACATCACGTTGGGTGAGTCTGTGACTCAGATTGGGGACGGTGCCTTTGGAGGCTGCACCTCTCTGGCGAGCATTGCCTTGGGTGAGTCTGTGACTCACATTGGGGCCGGTGCCTTTCAAAACTGCCCCTCTCTGGCGAGTATTAACTTCGGTGAGTCTGTGACTCACATTGGGACCGGTGCCTTTTTACGCTGCACCTCTCTGGCGAACATCACGTTGGGTGAGTCTGTGACTCAGATTGGGGACGGTGCCTTTGGAGGCTGCACCTCTCTGGCGAGCATTGCCTTGGGTGAGTCTGTGACTCACATTGGGGTCGGTGCCTTTCAAAACTGCCCCTCTCTGGCGAGTATCAACTTCGGTGAGTCTGTGACTCACATTGGGACCGGTGCCTTTGCACGCTGCACCTCTCTGGCGAGCATCACGTTGGGTGAGTCTGTGACTCACGTTGGAAACTATGCCTTTGATGGGTGCAGCTCTCTGCCAAGCATCACCTTGGGTGAGTCTGTGACTCAGATTGGGGACGGTGCCTTTGAAGGCTGCACCTCTCTGGCGAGCATCACAATTCCAGAGTCATTGGGAGAGAATGTGAAGAGAGTATTGCGGAGTCTTTCCGTGACAATCATCACCATCCCTGCAAGGCAGGGCAGGAAACGATTGCGCGAGGAGTGAGTGAGTGTACAGATCTGTTCTGATGCCACTTGGCCAATGATTAGTACAACTGGCGGAGAAAAGAAATCGGCATGCCCGTGGTGTGACTTCATGCGCGGGGTTTCTTGCTTCACACCAAGGGGTAATGTTTCAGTTTCAATGACTGACGCGACCAAGCAGGACTCTAAGATCTCTAGGTTTAATTTTTTTCCAATCTACACAGACAGATGTGGTTCTATATCGGGTATGTTGGTCCAAATGAGAGACCCCATCCCATCAATGTTGCTTCACGGTGGGTAATAACACTGATGAATTTTTTAGGCCCTACCAACCTCAACTGGTGTTTTGCCAGATTTCTGGTTGCCATCAACAGTAGTTGCAATGTCACTTGGGATGGTGCTAAAACCCTGTAAATCGTGGGATAAACTACCAACCTCAACTGGTGCATTTCACCAGCCATAGTTGCCAACCGTCACCACCGGACAAATCTGCCGATCTCTAATCCCTCAGGTCGACGTACCGGAAACGCAAGTTGAACAACAGGACGTTAGATATCCTGCAGCCCGAATTGTAGGGATCATGAAATTGGACACGGGAAACCGGGGGAAATCACGGGGTTATTTTAAAACCAAACAGCATACTCAGAGTATATGATGGGAATGGGATGGGAATGGGTTTTGCAGCTCAGATGACAACAAAAATTGATGGACCTCTCCTCGCCTATGGTATTTTTGTTGCATATAAACCCGAAGATCACAACTGGAACGATGGTCAACCTTTAACAATAAGCAGTAGGACTTGAAATTTTGATATGGGTATATTTATGGCTATTGGGCAGTATGTTTAATATCATTAACAGAACCATTTCAGAACATAATGACATGGAGCATAATTCTCACAAGATTTCACCAAGACAGATGATGCTAGGGGGGACATCCATGGACATCCCAAAAATCCAGCCACTTTCACAAAGGAGTATGGCTTACTCTCCACGCAAAGGCTCACCGACACCTAAGAGGCTGGGAAAACCTGGAAATTTCATGAGTGTTGGGTTCTTGGATTGGATTTTGGATGACTAGGTGACCAGGTGGTGGTTTCAAATATTTTCTATTTTCACCCCTACTTTGGGGAAGATTCCCATTTTGGACTAATATTTCTCAACAGTAGATGATATATACATATATAACACCTGTGAAATCCAACATCTTTTGAGATCTTTCCATTTCTTTCCATCCTTCAGGACGACCAGCGGATGCATGAAAATCCAACCTTTGCAAATTTGCACCTTAGCATTTTGGGAGCAACAAAAAGTCCCCGGCACTCATCCCAATGTGCCACCAACGGAGCCTAAAAGATGGGAAAACATACAAGGATCCAGAAGGAAATTGACCTTTTGGGAGGGTTGACCTACCTTTTTATGGGTCAAATCTTCTACAGCAAGGGGATGGATCATGTGGATCGTGTGGATCGCAGGTCATCATTCCCAAACACTCTCCGAATCTCGAAGGCTGCTCCGAACAAACGCCAGGGTAGCTCAAGGTGTGCCCCCGGTGCCCTGAATGGAAACAAGGAGTGGTTGTTTTTTTGTGATCCAACAAATATCATCTCAAATACGCTTGGTGGGGGGACACAATTACATTTTGGATGTGTTGTGCATTGTTTTCCAGCCCTCAGTTTAAATGTGAGATGCGCTTTTAGTGAAGGATAAACTTGATAAACCACAGAAAGCTGGACTGCCTTGGTTATTTTTTCTTCTAGCAATGAGGTCTATGTTATACACTATTCCATCAAAAATTGAATGGGACCTTACCAACGGACCCCTAACTAAGTTGCTAGAGTTATTAGATACTAAGGTTTAGGGGTCCGTTCAGTAGGTCCTGTTGGAGATTTCTTGGAATTATTGTACTTCTTGAGGGGTTCTGGCTCATTGAAAAAAACGCTGGTAGACTTTGAAAACATCCAAGTCGTTGATCTCGAAAACCCTTGGGATTTCTTGAGAAAATCCCCTTGATACCTCTCCGAAAACAAAAACATGACAGTAGAAAATCCACCATGAAGATGTATTTCCTATTGAACATGCTTTTCAGGGTTTTTCAGCCATGGTGAATCAACGTGGGATTGAGGTTGATCTGAAAAAACCTTCCATCGATCGACAGGATGTGGAGTTGAAAGGTGGAGAGGTCCGCGAAAAAAAACAGCTTTCAACGATTTTTTTTTGGATAGTTAAAAGGCGAGTTTTTTTTTGAGTTTTTTTTTGAGGAAAAACAGTAAAAACACACCGGAAAAAAAAGGATTTTCAACAGAAAACTCCATAACCTTTCCAAACCTTTGATCCAGGTTCGCGTAGTTTTGGAGACTCAAGCAGCCTTCAAGAAATGACTTTTTTTTCTACTGGATTGAGAATACCTTGAGTCGTGGAACATTTTTATCAGATTTAACCCCAGGATTTTCATCCCCTGCAGGTCGCAGTTGGACATCTGATCAGAAAAAGTTCCACAGAGAGTGAGATCAACATGAGATGCTCCTTGAAACGGGTTTCCTTAGGGCCTTTCCGACATCTCCAACGAATGGTGGGCCTGAAAAAAATTCAGCCAATTGGTGCCAAGATGAGAAAAAAAGATGTGATCCGTTGACAGGGAAAAGGTGACATTTGGTGACCTTTGGGAATCAAACCTTTTAAGAACGATTTTTTTTTTTAAAGCCTGATTGGGGTTGAAATCGATATCCCGAAGTTCAAGTTTGGAAGGGTAAGGTTCTTGTGCAACAATCCCAGTGAGACATTGGTGGTATGTGTTCTACCTTTAGAAACAGATTGCACACTTCGAGAGAGCCAGAAAAAAACTCTGATGTCTTGGTGTATGATGGTTTTGATCATGAACACAAAGTCGGCAAAAGAAAGGAAGTTGCTCATCATGGGGATTCGCCCCCCAATGATTCATATCAAGATCTACCACGCCTGGCATCTTCCCTGTGAACCGCAACTCTTTGAGATGAAACGCAGCTGGCGGTGGCCATCCCCATAAGTCAGGGGGTGTCATAGTGCCGGGTCGCAGGGTTTGCCATGTGGGATGATGACGAGGAGTTTTTTGTTTGGTTTCTTCGTTGGTTTGGTGTGATTTCGGGGATGGCTCCTGGGCTGAGTTAACTTGTCCCAGGAGGAAGATGGAAATTGGGATCAGATGGAGGGCATCTTCACTGGTCTCAGTCCTCAGCGAATTTGCGGGACGAATGTTGGCAGATCTTTGACCAAAAGACACCCTCACGACGGACGGAGAATTTTTTCGTAGCTGCTATGAAATCAGACCGTTCAGAACATGGTCTTGTCATATTATGCATTCTCTTTTCAAGATTCTTTCTTCCTTTCGAAAAATGCTGGTTAAGTCTTGGGATGGTACCCTAGCTGTTTAAACTACTCAAGGAGCCCTTTAAAAGGGCTATGCCCAAGGGTACCACCATTTTCCCTATGTCAGCAATCTGTTTTCTGAGGTGCTTCTCGGAGTTCGAGTTCAACCGTAGAGGCCCATCAGAAAAAAACAGCCACGACAGCCATGGCAGGTGAAATGAGGTCTGTTTCAATCAAACGTCTTGATGATATCCAAGAAGAGAAGCAAACGTGTATATATATATATATTTGTATACATATAAGTATCTATCCCAAAGAGTGGAAGTTTTCATTGAACAGTCAATTGAATTTGGAAGATTTTCAATGTTCTATTTGCTCAAGGATGGATAGTGATTGTTTTTTTTTTTTTCCGATACTGTTGATGTGCACCACCTGTGATGTATAAAACCTTGTAAATAATCATGGGATGTTTACCATATCAACTGGTGATCGCCGTATTTCTTCCATCAACAATAGTGCATGCTTACATTGGATGGCTGGATTTCTGAAGTGCAAAATCTGCATTTTTCATGATCTGGAGGTAACATAAACCCCTGAAAATTAACGACTGGAACCTAAAAATCACCTCTTTTCTCGAGGAAAATCATCTGAAGTATCCACCTCCATGACTTTGGGTTCAAACATTTGCCATGATTTGGACGCAAGATATGACTTTTCCCACCTGGAAATTCGTTGCCATCGAAACCAAGATTCGGCTCCCCATCTTCCAAGTCAAGGCTCCCAAGTCCGACTCTCCGCCGGCCCCACCGGTGATGCCTGTCAAAGCACCGGTGACTCCGGCGATCCAAAACGGGGTGAGGGGGGTGGTAATTTTGAGGGGTTGGGGAAACTGGCCGTCCTGGGGGCCAGTTTCCAAAATTTCCAGAAACTTCAGGGGTCAATCTGTTGCATCATTTCTGGAAACAACCCGGTGATGAAATGGCTAATCAGCTTTCGGATATTGCTATTACACATAGACTTGATGCATTTTGTTCATGTGTTGTTGATTTCTAGACTCATCCCCACCGGCGGCCCCGTCTAGTCCACCAGACCACAGCCCTACATTCATTCATTTTTGTTTGTTGTATGTGCCATTCTGCCCATGTTCTGCTTTGATGTTTGGATCCATCTTTTTTTTGTGTTGGGGGTGGGGAGTGGGGGGGTGAAGAACTCTTTTTTTTCTCCGACAAACCCTGAGGCACAGCAAGAATTTGGAGAAGTAAAAGGTGTGGAAGTTGTGTTTTTTTGCACGTGGTCATGATATGTCATTGGCGATTTGTTTCCATTGCAATTTCTGTGTGTTCTGAAATTGGAGCAAAGGGTATCTGAAATTTATGCATTTCCTGGTGAAGCTGAAGCTTTGCCACCAGAAGGGAAGCAGCGGTTTGTCACCTAAGATGGATGTTTTTTTGTTTTTCCAAGCCAAGATGATTTGAAATACTTAGGATGTTCCAAGCATTTTTGTTGAATGAGAGTTTTTCAAGACAAAACCATCCCCGATGTTCAAAGTTTTTTCGTACCGATGATGAACTCTCTTCGGACATCGTCGATGTTTTTGGTTGGAGTCGATATTTTTTCCCAACGAAAAGCCACGAAGTCCAGGGGGGTGGCGACACTTTTCTCGGCCAGTCTTACATCGACCAAACCTCCAAATTTTCGGTTCATTCGATTCGTTGATTGATCTCATTTGCTCCAGTTGCTCCAGCGTGGACGCTCCCAAAGGAAGTGGTGGAGGCCAAAAAAGGGTTGATTCAAGACTTTGAACAAGGTGAAGATACTGAAATCACATGAAATCACCACTATTTTCAAGTCATCTGGGGGGGGTACTCGTATCTTTTGCAATCTTCAATTTGTTTTTGTTGCTTCTCTTCAATCTGTTGACCCAGGAAACAGCTTAAGTTGAGTTCCAACAAAAATTGGGTGCTACACTAGCCTTCGGGATCTTATTTCTGTGTTATTCAAAAAAAGGAGAGGCAATAATTCCACTTTTTGCCGCGCAAGACTCCACAAGTCAAAAACGACGTTTTTTTTTTGGAAGGGAAAACCAACATCTCCAGAAATCCACAGGGTGCCACCGGCCCAGGAGCAGCAAGTTGACCCGTCGGGGACCGTGACGTTGATGAAAGCCACCGCCAAAGCGAAAGCGGCGAAAAATGCGGCGAAACCGCGCATTTCCCCGGCCTGTCGAGTCGAAGATCGACCGACCCTTGACACCCAGAAAATGTTAAGTAGAATGGATCGAAAATTGAGGAAGACTCAGAAGAAAATGGAGAAGAAAAAAGAGAAGAGGAAGGAGAGAAGGATGCGGAGGAGGGAAAGGAAGATGGAGAAGAGGAAGAAGGCTGGAAGCAGAAAAAAGGGTTGAAAGTGGAAGGTTGTTTTTTTTTGGCAGGTTTTTTTTTGAGACTTGTCACTTGACTGATGACTGTTGAGATATGGCTCATGTGAGGTGCGCAGAACATATAGCCAGTTACCAAACGATTTTTGCCGGAAAGTCGTGGATAATTTCTATCGGGCAAGTGTTTTTTTCAATGGAGGATTTCAAGATACTGTAGACATTGCGAAAGATTTCAGATGCCAGATATCAAGGCCGAAACTTTTTCAAGATGAAATTCCCACTATATATATATATATATATGGTAGCCCCCCCCCC
>DF241101.1:32411-57214 GCA_000507305.1 Breviolum minutum Mf 1.05b.01
GTTTAGTAATTTTCCTGATGAAAAAGAAATTCATAACATATTTAAATACAATGAACATTTCTCAACAACATGATCAATGAGTATTGATACGTTCGAAAGAGGAATAAACATAAAATATTGCTTGACCGCCATTGCAAAGCACATTGTAGAGACACAGACATTACATTGAAAACGATTAAGAACATCATTAGATATGTAGCTGTATCACCTCACAAAATCACTTATGCAAACTTTCCTCTGAAAGCAATTTTTATCTTAAAAGGTAGGCCCTGGAGGGGGGGGCTAGCATATATATATATATATATATGGGTCCCATATACATACTAGAACATGATTTTTCCTCCCCAACAGCAGTAGCTGAAGTACACCAGTCTTGGACCTGTCATCTCCAAAGGCCAAGTCTTTCAGCCTTCCAAATCTCGACCGGGGATTTTCCTCCTGGGCAAGGCGAATGAAACGGGAAGCTACCAATCCACTCGAGCGCATCAGCGGTTCCAAGTGCAGAGCTGAGTTGTGTTTCTTTGGTTCAACAAAAGAGGAACAGCTGCAGTTTGAAGATGAGAAACTCAAAATGAAATGGATGAATTTGCAGTTCGCTACATTTTGTCATGGGTGGAGGGGAGGTTGTTAATTACTGTATCTTGAAAACATCTGAATGCTTTGTGCACGCATAGGAACACCAGAACAAGGTCTATGCACAGCACAAGAGGCCTAGTGAGGACTCAGCTACCCCCAATGGCATTAGTGCATGTCTATTTTGGCAAGAGCTACCATGCAATTCCCTGAATGCTTATCGCCAATCACAATTCTTAAATCTCAAAAGTGTGGTGATCCTGTTGATGGTTCAGAAATCCGGCTAACCAGCTGGAATGTAAAAAGAACCCTGTAAATAATGGGATGACCTACCAACCTGAACTGGTTTCTGAACCATCAACAGTCCATCTTCCAAACCATTGATTTTGTTGAAAAAAAGGCACCTGAAGACCTCAAGTTGGTGTGATTCTGATGGAAACATTTCAAATTTTTTTCGCGGAGGAAAATCGCGGCAACGGCCCTTCTGGTAGACCTGGTATGGAACTAAGTTCACAAAATGCTGTGGGTGCAACTTTATCCTTTTATCTAGATGAGGATGTTACAGGATGTTGATAATCATCTCAGAAATGTGGTTTCCAGAGATGGCGGTTTCGGGTTATTTTTAATTTTCACTCCTATTTGGAAAAGATTCCCATTTTGACTTGCGCATATTTTTCAAATGGGTGGCTCAACGAAGAAACCAGTTTTCAATTCCCGGAAGGCGGCGCCGCCAGCTGGTTCAAAAAGCTGCGGATGATGCCTCGCGCCTTCGTTGGCAAGATGATGCGGAAGCCTTCACACAATGAAAGGCGCAGTTTTTTTTATATGAAAATCCCAAGTGAGCCACGTAAAAAACCATGGGTTGGGTTGTTTATTCTTTGGGATTATACTATCTACCCAATTATGTAGGGATTATAGTAAACTAAACCGTTATAAGGATCCCTATCAAACAAGCAGTAGAATGGGAAGTAGGAGTTTTTTTTTGTTGGTGGCTCAAGGGATCATTCAAGATTATTATGAACCATGAGGCAATATCACCTTTTTCCTCCATAAGAAAATTCCTGGAGTTTCTGATTCAAGTTGATCCCAGTGAGAAGGTTCATCATCCCAGTTGGAAGGTTCATCATCCCAACCTTTCAGGTCACATTTCTTCAAAAGACTCTGGGAAAAAAATCAAAGGAGCAATGTTCCTCGGGAGACATAATGAGACATGCTCCGGTCGTTTTCTCACACAGCTTCTAGATTCTAGAGGACATGCGCGAACCTTGATATTTTGGAAACTACGGAGTTAGTTTTGTTTTTTTGGTCCTTATGGAAACTTGATGGTGACTGAAATCCCCAAGAAAATCAATTTGTGGTTTATAAAACTTGAGGTACGGCTAAAAAACTGTCAGAAATTCCTGGCTTCATCTTTTTGTTTTCCCCTTTTAGCGTCGAAAAAAATCATTTCGTCAGTGTTTGGTAAATTGAAGTTTCCACCCAGCCGTGCGACCTGGGTTGAAATTTTCATCCATTTCACCGGTTTTTTCCTCCGAGATCTTTCATGAGGGTCACTAGTCACAAGTTTTTTTTTTCCAAGGAAGCGAAATGGTGCATGTTGGTAAATATAGAGTACTTTTGTCATTGGCATAGATAGATCGACAATACTCTACATGTCTACATACTACATACAATTCTGATAGATAGTCTATGTTCTGAATATTGATACACAGGTTCTGTAATTGTACATACTGTTGGGAAGTCAATTACAACAACAACAACAACAACAACAACAGCAACAGCAACAGCAACAGCAACAGCAACAGCAACAGCAACAGCAACAGCAACAGCAACAGCAACAGCAACAGCAACAGCAGCAACAGCAACAACAGNCAACAACAACAACAACAACAACAACAACAACAACAACAACAACAACAACAACAACAACAACAACAACAACAACAACAACAACAACAACAACAACAACAACAACAACAACAACAACAACAACAACAACAACAACAACAACAACAACAACAACAACAACAACAACAACAACAACAACAACCACCACCAGCATGGCAGACCAGTTGGATTGAACCAAGCAGGCCTGATGGGTGGCATTTTCCAGCACCACCTCCTGTTCCAGCACCACTTCCTGTAGCACATGTGGTACAGGTGTGGCAGCCATTCCAGCTGTGATTCGCTTCAGAAAAAAACAACACATCCAAAGCCAAAGCAGCCTCAAAGCCATAAGTCCAATAATCCATTGATTCCATTCTACGATTTACCCTTTCAACCGAACTTTTGAGATAGACTTACATCTCATTTCTATGCCGCAAGGCCTTTTTCAGAAGTGCATATGCAGTCATTGTTTCGTGATGATGAATATGTGGCATTTGAGATGATGTTCATCTTGTTGGGTACACCTGGCTGATTCAGCGTCATGTCTCAGTGGCAAACAAAAACACTCATTTGAGATTTGGAGTCAAAAATTCCATTGCCATTTTCCATATTTCTTAGTAACACTCCGGGCCTCTCATTTTTTAAAGGAAAGACACAGTCTGTAAATCTGGAAGGGATCAACAAATGAAGGGTGAAATGTTCATCGAAAATCCTGGTTTTTTCCACCCAGGCGAGTCACTCTGTGAAGTCCATGAAGGCGGTTTGGAGACTGGAATCTTGTGGAAAGTTGAAGGGTTATGATGATGATGATGATGATGATGATGATGATGATGATGATGATGATGATGATGATGATGATGATGATTATGACATGATAGGATTGGATATGATATGGATTCTGATGATATTCTGATGATATTTCTGATGATCGGGTAGTTAAGTTTTCAGAAATTCACAACAAAAAGAGTTCTCGAGAGCTCTAAAAGCGCAAAAGTGAATGGTCTTTGGAGGTTTTCATTCAGGGATATATCAAATCTAGCAGAAAGAACTACCTGATCCATGGATGGAAGAAGAAATCACGAAAAGATCACCAGAGATCGGCAGCCTACTTGGAGAGAGATTCCCAAGGCCTATGATTGCTTGGATCTTTTCAGGATGTCCAACACCATGACCGGCAGCAAACTTCCAACTATTGGAGGCGAGGAGTCATACCATGCTGATAGAAGGTGGAGAAAGAGGTGATTTTTTGGATGTCTTGTGACGGTTGCAGGGAGAAGGGGAATTTCAGAAAACACCTGGAGCTTATATGCCGGTGTAATGTAGACCGGCTCAGTTCTGAACAAACAGAGTCCGCATTGTAACATCATGAAACTTGAAGTCATCGATGAGACATCATGCTGATGCGTGGTTGAATATTGACAGGGACGTTCTGAACATTTCTTTTTGTTTGGGAATTGTTTCAACTTTTTCATGGATATGTAGTCCAATCTCAAATCTCAAACCTCTCAACTCAACCGTGGGTTTCCACCACATTTGGTTCATGTCGACATCATTCCGAATGCCTGGAAGCTTCTCAGGCATTGGGAAAGCGACCAATCTCAAGGTGCCGGTGCCATCCGGACCTGAAACGGTCCGTTGAAAAAGGTATGGGTTGGGTCAGATTACAGGGTCAAAAAAAAACAATAATTTGTCTGAAAAATTATATTGGATTAGGGGTGTGATCTATATAAATTGTAGGAGATGGTTTCGAAAAATAGGAGTTTTATTTTTAGCCTCCCTAAGTTTAACATAGCCCCTGAAAAGTTACCCTCCCAGTAGGAAAGTAGTCTTCCAACCACCATTTTCAGGGGCAAACCGTTCAACTTCGGGGGTGTATATTTTTTTTCCAAGGTTTTTTTTCTCCGAAACATCCCCAATTTTACCTCGAAATTTCAAGCCTTCTGGCCCGCCTTTTTTGGGCCAGGCCTTCCTAGAAATAAAGTCTCGAAGGTGCCTGGGATGGAAGCGATTGGTGCAAGGAAGGGAGTGATTTTGGAGCTGGGGGGCGTGCCACAAATCCCATCTACCCTACCCTAAACCATGAAAAATCAAGGGGGACCTCCCAAAATTAGGTGAGCCATTTACTGGAGGTGGGCTTTTTCTTCCCTAGGAATGTGGGAAGCGCAAATCCCTGATTTTCAGCTGTGGGAAGACAGATTTGTAATCAGACGGCTGACGTTCCCTTGCATCCGACTGCGGCTGGATATAAGAGAAACAAGAAATGGTGACGAAAAAAATGGTGACCAAGTATGACGAAAGGTTTTTTTTTCCACTTCTTTGTTGAAGATTTTGTTTTTTTTTTGGAGAACAGGAACTTTGAAATACCCCGAAATTTACGGAACTGTACTTTTCCATTTTGATAATCACCATGTGAAGGTAGACGATTTCTGCCA
The DNA here is from genome assembly GCA_000507305.1 of Breviolum minutum Mf 1.05b.01. Taxonomy (NCBI): domain Eukaryota; class Dinophyceae; order Suessiales; family Symbiodiniaceae; genus Breviolum; species Breviolum minutum. The sequence continues at coordinate 37,304 of DF241101.1, forward strand.
TCATTTCCGGAACTCCTCCGTTTCCCGCGTTGTCGTTGCTGTGGCTTCATTCAGCAGGTCGTTGCACCACCAGAGGTGCAAAGCCAAAAACCTAAGGCCTGAAATAGCAATCCCCGAAGTGGCTGGCGGTGGTGGTGGTGGTATCTTTGTTTGATGAGAATGGGAAAATCCAAAGATTTGATGTTTGGTTTCTGACGCTGCGTGATACAAGTTTTTGATGCAACTGCTAATGTGACATGGAGGCATCCTTGTTTCCTAGAACCTGGCGCCAACAGAGACCAATTGCTTCAAGGAAAGCACATTTTTGGCAAACAGAGTCTCTGATGACACTCGATCAAAACGGTTGATATTCCGGATTTTTTTCCAAAAGATGTTCAACAGGAATTAATCATCTGTATATGTCTAGGTGGTGATTTCAAATATTTTGCTCTTTACCCTTGCCTGGGGAAATGATCCAATTTGCAAGCATATTTTTCAAATGGGTTGATTGAAACCACCAACCAATGTCTTTCAAGAATTCATTTGGTGTGGAAGAGTCGCCACCGTGTTTTCCTATCTCCCGAAGTTCTACGAAAGGCCGAGACGAATCCACCACATACGGAAGCCGAAAGGTTGACATGGGCGGAAAGGAACAGGGTTTCAGGGTGGGCGGTCTGAAGAGTGAGGCAACCAAACGGGTTGGCACCTTACATAGGTATTTGAAAATGGATGTGAAAAAGGGGAAATCTCCTACCTTTTTTTGGAGGCTGCAAAAAAAACAAGAGGTTGGTGAAACAGCTTTGATAAAAGTTCAGCACCAAGTCGGCAAGTCTTGTTGCTATTGTTGCTTGAGAAATATCAACAAAAACAGGAGGAAACGCAGACTTGATCAGAGACACAGAGACACGGCCCATGAAACATCACTTTGAAGGTGTTGTGGGTCGGGGACACATGAGACTTGTTGAAGAGCTATCTTCGAACAAAAAACTCGACGCAGGGGAGATCATAAGGATTGCTTTGGTCGCGACTTCAAGCTGTTAGGGAAACCCAGATGGGAGCTTTATTGATGACGTGATACCAATCATATCATCATATCCCATTGATTCGATTTGATTTTGTGAGACAAACTCAGAGATGCAAAAAAAAGAAGGGCTGAAAAAAAATAGTGCCAACGACAGGGGTCATTAAATTATCCATTTTGGAGGGATAAGACAATGCAAACATAAGGTAATTTGGGGGGATTTATTTTTCGAAATGCATTGTTGGGTTGGTAATCTAATGAGCCCTGAATGACCGACTCTTTTATTTGGTAACCCATCTGTGAGGAACGAAGTGGTGGTGAACTTTGCCAATGTCGGCCATTACTATGGGATCAAGGTGCCAGATGAACCTGACCCAATTCGAAATGGCAGCTTCATTGAGGGGGCCAACAAAAAAAACACGGGTGAAGACGAATTTTTGAGCCAAAAAAGGGCTTAAAGATGATCTTCTGAAACATGGAAAACCTTGGGTTCCTTAATTAGTGATCTTGTTCAGGTCTTCAGGGAAACTTTCGAAATGGCCACGTGTTGGTGATAGGAACAAGCATAACCAAGGGGTGTCTGGAATATTCATGGCCTTGAAGATACCTCCAATACACAAATCCCCCTCCGAAATCCAATCCTTTCCTGCAAAAATGAATCATTTCTCGAATCCCCAATTCTGAAATACATCGAACTACTACTGGCACTGTAGGTTTCAAATCAATCGGGTTGTTTTCACCCCCAAATCTTGGGGGTAATTCCTATTAGTGATTGGATATTTTTGTTGGCATTTGTTGGGAAAAACCACCGATCCATTCAGAAATGATCCAAAGTTGCCCGCTGGTAAGGTGCTTGGTCAACAGCCAGGAAAAGATGGTTTTGATTGGGAAGGAGTAAGGTGCCAAACGCTTTTATTTTTTTGCCACGGAAATGACGAATTTTTGCAAAGTTGGAGGGTCTTCAAAGTTCCCACTGTCAATTGTGAATGGCTTGGCATTTTGAGGTGATGATATTTCTCCATGATTTTGCTGAAACAACTTTATTCACATGAAAGGCTTATTGTGGTTTGGTAGGTTTCCATTGGTTTCATTACGAAAATGTGCAGGCGTTGTGTACGCTACCTGAAAGCAGAAGCACAGATGAAGGCTACTGAAGGGAAGCGTACTTGGGGTTTCGTGGTTGATTGTTCAGTCAATTTGAATTTGTCATACATGTTACATAATACTGTAAATAAAACTATAATACATTATGTATATTATGATTTATGAATAATGAATATTTATATATATATACATAGATTCGTCTTTTGCAAGAAACCATTTAAGTCACCAACTTTTTTTGCTTCTTGGAGAGGACGATGTTGCACCTGAATGCTGGTTTTGATGCCCCAGCCTTTGTCAGGTGACTGGTGTGATCACCGAAAACTTTGTAGGCGCTGAATGGGTCCATCGGAGATGAGGTTCAAACGAAGAGGTTTGGCTCCGAGCAAGCTCCAAAAAATGGAAGATGCTAAAAGATTAGATCAACATAGGTATGAAAAAAAAAGTACCTTTGTGCATAGATATATGATATGATATGATACGTATCTATGGGGCAGTATTCTCTTGTTCCACCTGTCCTCGCCCCATCATTGAAGCGCCCTACACCCGTTCTGGGAGTATTGGTGGGCGGTAGCTGGAGAAGCGGTGCCGGTTAGTGCTGGTAGTGGTGGGTCTTAGCCGTAGACGTTGCCGTAGACATGTAGGTATAGGTACAGTAGTAGCCGTGGTATAGGAGGAGGAGCAACATACAGTACCAGGAAGGGTAGGAGCGTGCACCCACTTGAGACAGGTTCGGACCGAAATTGGATCAGATGAAATTTGATTTGAGAGATGTTCCATGTTTACCGTGAAATCGCTCGCCCCGTGTAGCTGAGCCATATTAAAGATATTCAACCAGAACAAACAAAACGACCAAAACCTGCAACCTTCCCAGAAAGCACCACGACTTTCTATCACATTTTGGCCCCTGGAATCCCAGCATTTCTGGCTGGTGAAATCTCTAATTTGCTCCACCACAAGTGGGACCCACCAGTTATCACGACGGAAAACTCTGGAAACACCAGGCTTTGACAATCGTTTGCAACAAGTGGCGCTTCCAGCAGATATCAAGCATTAAAGCTCAGGGGTGGGTTGGATATGTGTTGCGAAAATACACTGTAAGTGCACAGATGTTGAGGTATGGTTGAAACGAGCCATTTAGTCTTCGGATATTTGGGATGTTTGTCAATGAGATAAATTGGTTTGCCAGATCTTGTCCATCAACAGTAGGTCCAGAATGAAGGACACATCCTCCTGGATCGTCGCTTCAAACGTTGGAAATGAGGAAGATGTGCGAGAGTGTTGAAGAGACGCCTCGGGTGACTGGAAGGTCCGGTGGGAAGATGTGTACATTCTGCTAGAAACTGGACATATAACATATTCAACTGTTGTTTATACCTATGGCAGGCAACTTTTTTGACCCATGATATCCAATTTTTGATATGGTTCCAAACAAAAAAAAACTTGGGATAGGAATTTCTATCGGCAGGATTTGTTTTGGCTTCTGTTGAGTGACTGTGTAACACAGGAACCACACGAGTGCGGACGACGAGATGCTGCGAAGTTGCAATCTATGAATTAACTGGGCCCTTCTGATAGTTGTGTGTTTGTTGTGGGTTAAAGAGAAAATAGTCATATATAATTATATATATATGATATAAGATGAAACTTATGGTAGAGCAGTTTCCAAGCATAGATCACTTTGAACTTCGGGCCATTTTTTGTGTTTTCACAGCTATGCCCGGCCAAGGACCATAAAGTGTGCCTACCGACGCGCGTGTCGCTTTTTGGACAACGACAACTACCGGGACTGCCAAAAACTTTGCTGGTGTGGATTTGGCCGAATCAGCAAAGCGCGAATTTCCATGAGTTCCACCAAATCACCAAAATATCAAGGCAAGATACGTATATGCATCATTCAAGTATGCTTCAAATATTGCTTCGCTGAAATTTTTTAGCATTGTTCCTGGAAACCCATCCTCCTCTCATTGGACTCATCAGGTGTGCTATTTGGAAATTTTTGATGTTCGTGATCCCATGGCTTGTTTGTAACCCCTGGAAGTGTCACGAAACTTGACGAAGGAATGGATGATTCAACTTGGAGATGCAAAAGCAAGAACCTGGCTGTCATGACCTCAGCGGATTCATCCCTAGGTCGACTTCATGACACGACTTCATTGTGGTGTTTTTTTGATGTTTTTTTTGTTGATGAATTAAGTCATGGATTCCTGATTTTACTGGAAATTGAATCATTGTTCAAATTCCCGAGTTAACAGTGGCAAAATGAAGGTTTTATAAGAATCCTCTCTAAAAGAATGTGATCATTTTGGATGGTGACTCTTACCATGAGACAAAAAGCATCCTAGGGTTGTATGATTTGTATGGGCAATGTATGGTTGGCAGCCAGGACAGCCCTTACAATCCCAATTCCAGGTCAGCCCGGACGGCTGAATTAGTCTCCAGGAGAGGAAACCTCCACGAGTTTAGTGGGTTTGAAACGAAATCCCCATCAAGAAAATATCAAGAAACTCCGAAAATCGGTGGGGTGAAATATGATGAAGGGCCATTCACCTGGATCCAAATGGGGTCAAATGAGCCTCCTGACAGTTGATTGGACCTTTGAGTAGGAAAACCAAACCAGATTTTTTCAGGGGCCCTTCGGCCCTTGAGACATCTCCAAACACATGACTTGAAAACGGTGTGAAAAACGATAAAAACAAGGCAAAATCATCGAGAATTGGTTCACATGCGCTACTACTTTGACAGAGGCGCCTGCTGGTGCCAAAGCTGCCAAGAAACAAGAAACAACATGGAAGTAGAAAACACAAAAATTAAGGTCTTCAAGATTTAGTAGTTGGTGAACCTTCAAATGTTTTTTTATTTTCATCCCTATTTGGAAGAAATGATCCAATTTGACGTGCGCATATTTTTTTCAGATGGGTTGGTTCAGCCACCAACTAGTTTAGTAGTTTAGTCTAGATTCCCAGATGTTCGATTTGTTTGCTTCCAAAGATTTGGAAAAAATTGGGAGTTTTCCTGAACAGATTTTTCTGAAACCTGCAGGTCTGGGCACCTTCGATCTACTCTCAGGGAATTATCCTGTGACTAGCTTGGCCACGAATGTGTCTTGGTGGAGGGAGTTGTGATGTTGATGTTGTCCAGTTGTCATGAAACATATTTGGAAAACCCACCATGCCAACTTGAAAAACAACTTTGCCACCATGGAACTCTGGCTGATGTCAACAGCTGTTTTATTTTTGTTTGGCCAGAATCAACTTTTAGCTTCAACAACAAAAAAACGAAAAATAGGGAACCTGATTTGTTGGTTACCTCCTGGGTGCAGAAAACTGATTTTGGGTACGGTAAGGGTCAATGGCGTGCCAAGGATGCCATCGAAAAGCGCAACCTGAGCCGCATGGGTCGTGGCTGAGAGCCAGAAATGTTGGAAAATTCCTCCAAGTCTCTGCACCTCTTTGTGCACAAAAAAAGGGTGGGACCAAATTGCTTGTAATGGATTTTTCATAGTGCCATTCTTTTTTATGTATAAGTCAATATTTATACGTTGTCTTTGTGAATTTGCTGTAGAAAAAATCGAGAAATCTCTTGTAGAGAGAGAAGCACATTCCTTTTCAATGAAGCATTCATGTGTCACTGTGATACGCACAGTTTTTACCTTGGCAACACCACATCTTTTTCACCAAAATCATCTGGGCTTAGATTCTTCAGTATTTTTGGATGTTGATAACTTGAAATTTTGTGACGGATGCAAAAACGACAGCTCTTTGATGACAAAAGACAAAGCCTCGGGTCGATTTTATGGCTGCAGAACTGCACGACTGAACGATGAGGGGATGATGAAACTGTTTCATTTTCTGGGAAGAATTTTAGGATCAAAACTTGAACAAACCAACATTTCACAGCTATGAACACATTTTTGTGCAATATTTATATATGTATAGATATATATATATTTTTACTATATCTAGTTCTCTTCCATGTTTTTTTTTTGTGTTGGAAATAAAGACACCTGCCGCCATCCGCCCTGCTTCACCGCTTTGGNATATATATATATTTTACTATATCTAGTTCTCTTCCATGTTTTTTTTTGTGTTGGAAATAAAGACACCTGCCGCCATCCGCCCTGCTTCACCGCTTTGGCCCCTGCGGTGAGACCGGAAGGTGCCTTGGGGTCTCGGACTGAAACGTGATGGTAGATTGGACCATGGTGAAAATCTAGGATTAAACCAGAAAAATCCATGAATATCTGACTCATTTATATACATCATACTGTTGATGGACAAAATCCTGCACCACCTGGGATGTATAGAACCCTGTAAATAATGGGATATTTACCATATCAGCTGGTGCAGGATTTCGTCCATCAACCGTATCATCATCTACGCATGTACATCATTAGCCAGGCCTTTCCAGTGGAACCTGGGCGGAATGGGTTCCTGACCGAAGATTCGGTGCGGAGTCCTAGGAAATCTTCAATTTCAGATGAATGGAAGGCCATTAAATGGGGGTTTCCTAAAATGGTGGTACCCAACAACCATGGGTTTTCCTACTAAAAATGATCATTTTGGGGTGTTTTGGGGGTACCACCATTTAAGGAAACACCCAAATAGTGATGTGTGTGCATCATGATGTATCAATCATGTAGTTATTACAAAGTATTCTTTGAAGATTTGTCGACTTTTGTTGGTGATGATGTCTCAAGAGTTTGAGGATCTATTCAGTTGTGACCCACGCCTAGGGTTCAAAGTTTCATAGAGTTATACGTATGTTTAATTTGCGGATTGAATACAGATTAAATCTTACAGTGTAATCCTTTTTCCTTTCCCAGATGACCCGTCTCAAGCTGTGTCCCTAAACTTAGTATATATACTGAAGGTGCTGAAGGTGAACTGGCTCAAGTATCCCACGTCTTTTTTCCAGTGTCTTCGGTTCACAGTCACAATCACCATTTACATCATACATGAAGGCTTGGCCACTGATCATTGATGTTGGGTGATGTTTCCACCCGGATCACTATTTTACTGTCAACTATACATAGATCATTTGGAAATTGTTTTTAAAATGTCAATCATTTTTCCCGGCAAAACCATTGATGGTTTTGGAAGTTCCATTCCTAGGTGGTCATCATGGTGCGGGACGATGTATGCCACGCTATGGCTTTATGACTCCCAAGGTGGGGCATAATGCCAGCACATCGAAAGCACTTCCTTCCAATTTTTTCACGCCGCTCCGCAGCAGGGTCGGCCGGCACCAAGGTCAAAAGCACAGGCAACGCACAGATACATATGCACACGTTGTTTGTTGTAGTTGTTGGTCAAATATTTTATGCCAAAAAACATCCAGAAACCTTGTATTTAGCGACATTTTCGTGCCTTTGGACGAAAAAATGCTGGTATTTACGATATCTTTGCAGCATCAAAGACAAAACTTGTCCAAAACACCGCTATTTGCTGTGAATTTTAGTGAATGCGTCGAACACACAGTTTTTTGTGGTGTTTTTTCAAGGAGATTAAAATGTATCGTAAATACCGGTGTTTTCTTCACTTGTGTGACTTCCAGCTCCCAAAGCAAACCAGCCAAAAACACTGGTGTTTGCATGTATTTACAGTGTTTTGACAAGACAACATGCAAACAACACGATGTTTTGAAACAATTTTTCGCATTTTCTTCAGCTCGTGCTCCTCAGTTCAAAGATAGATCATTCCTTACTCTTTTTTTGCCACCGCTCATCTGGACTCAAGAAGGTGTTAAATCGCAAAATTGCAAAACTGCACCTTTTCGACACTTTGTTTGTCACAATCTTTGCCACAAAGTTGTAACTCAAAAAATTGGGGCAGGCTGTCTGGCCCAAAAATGCCTCAAAGTACAGTGTTCTATGAACGTAGCATGCATTCTACCTGCAAAAAAGGGACCCCCCCAGCTAAAGCTGACCTGTTGCTAGTGCCTCCGGAAAGACACGCCCCTTCGCACCTACCGGTGTGGGCGGATTTCACAATACAGTCGATGGATGTTCTCGTCTTCCCGATGTTTATGGTTGGATCATCCTTTCTCCGACAATTATGCCTCGTTGACAAGAGTCAGGCCGACTTCATTGCAGTCAATCTCGCAGTCAGACAGCTTGATGCTGCTGGTTGGAAATTTGCACATTTGGCTTCAGGCATTGCTGCACTTTTTTTTTCACAAAAGGAATGTTGCAATTTGCTGATCCATGCTGATCCTTCTCATCTGGATTCTGTGTCGCAGGCCGTTGATATTGGACTGCATGTGCTTTGACTCCGTCCTGCCCTCAGTGGCACACTGATGGGGAAAGGCCATTCCAGATTTGTCATTGATGTGACACACTGATGTGAACCTTATTCCCTCAGGTTTTTCACATCAAAGACTACACTGATTTGACATCTCTTCCTCACGCATAAGCATCATTTGCAAGGAGCTCCAGCCGTGCTCTCAGTTTGATGTCAGGAATCCAGCCAAAAACTGCTAGACAGTCATACTTCTGTCAGAGGGGTAATGCAGTGATGGAGAGTTTCAGAAAGGATTGTGTAAAGAGACAAAGCAAAAGTTGGCACTGATGTGAAAGCCTCCAGTCTGCGAAGCAAGAAAGAGAGTATGTGAAAAATTAGGCTCATGTGCCCACATGTCCACATGTCCAGTATGAAAATTCAATCAGCGTGTCTGTCTCTTGGAAGCTGATATTCTTCACCCGCCTTGGATTTGGGTGACTTCATCCGGCGTGGGTTGTCTCTTCTTTAGTTGGATATTTGATATCACTTGTTGATAATTGTTTGCTGTATGTACAAGTAACAAACTTGCCTTCTAGCATTCCCTTTCGAGTACTTCACTTTGACGGCTGTCTCTCTCTATCTGTGGTCTTGCTGTTTGTTTCACTTAAACTGATTTTAGGGGCGGGCCCTGAACCACTTCCACTTGGTACCAAGTCTTTTGCAAAGGGTCCTGTCACATAATGGCAAAGACGAGCCTGAATCTTCATGAATCTCTCAGGTTGCACTTTGGCATCTTGCTGCTGCTGTTTGACTTCTTGCAGGTCCTTACAATTTTAGTTTTTGTGAGCTTTGATGATGTTGCATTGATTGTACCTTCGCTGGAATTGGGAACTTCATCATACATCCAAAGTTCCAGCTGCATTGATCTCCCATCATTTTCAAGAGGTGCTATTTTTTGGCGTCTCACTTCACTTTTGCAGGGTGCTTTGTGATGTTATTTGTAAAACTTGATTTGGCAGTGTCATGTCACAACATTTGGCCCAGCATTTACTGTAGCATCATCTCCGCGTGTGACCTACAGCGAATCAACATGGCGAAGAAGGAGCTCATCCGGAAGGATTTTCAGCAGGACTTTTCGACCCTTCGTGAGTTTTTTCTTCAGACCTCACTCTGGACCAAAGACGACCTGAAGGCCAGAGATGAACTATACGCCTGGTACCAAGAGAATCGAATGCACTGGGTTGAGAATGGCACGCGCTACACGCTGGAGGAGCACATTGCCACCTTGGCCATTTTGCAACTTCGTGATTTCCAGAATGCTAAGAAGATTTGTATTGGCTTCAATGGTTCCTTGAGTTGTGTCAAGGAGGCATGCACCTTCATGCACAAGTGTTTGTTCTGCGGCTGCAAAGACCCTCAGCGCTGCAGCTTTCGGAAAAAACTTGTCCAAGAGCGGGCCCTCTTTTGGGAGCGCTACAACCTTGACCCATTCGACCGCAACAAGCGTGGACTAGGAGAAACTGATGCCACTTTACAGGACACCCTGAGGCGCCTTGCCAAGGACCCGCCAAAGCCGAAAGGAAAAAAAACATTGGAGACAGGATCCCTTCTCTTGCTTCTGGACACTTTGGTGCCTTGCAGTCTGACGACGAAGCTCCAGATGGCGAAGAGGAGTCTACGGAGCCGACGAAGCCGACCGAGCCAGAGGAGACAGAGGAAGCCACCGCAGGACCTGACCTTGGTCCAGTACAGGCTTCTTCGCAAGATCCAGTTCCAGAGCCCGAGCCTGCAGCTTGGAAGTCCCGATCAGAGCATGGAAAAACCACCGAGAGGGTAACCAAGCAGTACCAGGTTGGCTTCCTGTGCACCCTGGAAAACTCGGAGCTGAAGATTTCAGAATGCAGTAGGGAGGAAAACTTGGTGCATTCAGATCAGAAGAAGCAGGATGTTCTTGATGTGGCAGCAAAAGCTCTTGGCAAAGCTAGAGAGGAGTTGAAGAAGATCCACTCTCAGCAAATGAAAGTGGTTGCTGTCTGCCACTCCCGCTCGCAGAGTGCCAACAGGCTTGCCACTAGCTTTCTTCATGCTGGTGAGCCCAGGCTCCGCAACTGGCTTGTGAAAGGAGACGCCTGCTTCATCGCTTCGAAAGACTATACTCGGAGCAGCACCTTCAAACCAGATTGGCTGGTCTTTGAAGAAGGGATTGAAGCAGACAAAGAGCGCTTTGACCTTTGGTTCAAGGAGAAGACCTATGAACTGAAGAAGAGAAACAAGATTGCAGAGTGTCAGCAGGGTGGGCCGGGTGACATGCTATTCATTCCCGTAGATCAAAGCAAAGAATATGAATGGTTCTCTGAGAGTCCTTCTGGTTATCTAGAGATAGCCAAACGTGCCAAGAGCATTTTTGCTTCCAAGGGTTCATCCATTAGAAAGATGGGCTGCTGCGCTGCTGAATCCTCGGATGAGGAGACAACTCAGCGCACTGATGTTGTTGGTTGCTTCCACCAGGAGCAGCTCGACTACTCTTTCGCAAAGCGGCAGCACAAACTTGCAGCTGTGACGTGCAAAAAAGAGATCATGGCACCTCAAAAGAGTACACAGCTGAATGTGAGGGCTGCTTTGATCCTTGGGAAGTTGTATGGGGTGAGCTTGTTGAGGGCGAACTACCTGAGGCGATTGAGGGGAGATACAATTCTGTGCATGGTTGCTCCAAGCAAAGAACTCCGGCCTCGCACTGATTGGGCAATACAAGAATTGGATTGTGAGTTCCCGGAGTTCCTTCAGAATCTGGAGACATGTGAGGATGAGGAAGAGGTGAGACCACTTGTGATGTTGGAAGAAATGAGAACGTGGAGCTTTGCTTGGTTGGATTATGGGCAAATGTATTCGAAAACTCTGCAAAAATTGGAGGAGATGGCCCAACCAGAGGATTGGATGATGAGGATTGATGACGATGAGTCAGAAAGCGGCTTGCCTTACTTGGAAAGCTACTTGCAGTTCAAGTTTGCTTTCTCCCTTCATCGGAGTAAAGAAACTGGACTGGAACGTGGCATTGGCTTCAGAAGGGAAGGTCAGGTGCTGGTTTTTGCCACCGGGCTTTTGCGAAAAACAGACCTTCAGCCCATTTGTGGCGTGTTTGAAAGCCGCTCTGCTCGTAATGAGAACCTCATGGAGCGTCCAAAGTTGGAAGCTCAATACAAGTTCAAAAAATGGGCCACGATCGTTGAGGAAACCTCCACAAAGGTCGAACCCTTGGATTTGTTGACTGATGAGTGCATGAAGCCCGCTGCAGAGAGGCACCAGCTACAGTTGCATGAACTGAAGAGCTTCGACCCTTATGCACCCATGGAGACTCCTGATGCATGCTTGAACCACATCGCCCAAAAGTTGGAGCGCTTTGAGTCCGACAACGACCAGCAGCAATTCAAACCACCCAACGGATGGGCGCTTGACAATGAGGACCGATTAAAAGACCAAGTCAAGAAGCAGCTGGAGAAGGTCTGCGCTTGGTGCCGCACAGACAGAAGCATTCCCATCATGACAGTGTTTGGCGACTTTACTTACCAGTGGTTGGTGCCACTGCCAAACCCATCTCAGGAGGATGGGAAGTTGTCTGAAAACCCAACTTTAGTGGCTGTCCTACAATGCATCCGAAAGGATCCCAAGGACAACCCTTGCTACGTCCTAAGGACAGTGCTCACCCTGGACATGGCCTTGATGCAGGCTCGCTTGTGTGGCAAGTTGCATCAGAGGTGGACAGTGAGCCAACGGCAGGCTGTGGAGCTGCAGAAGGTCATAGATGCCGTCAAGGAGATCCCCACTGGTGACTTGGCTGTGAAGAAAGCAGTCCAGAATGTGAAAGTAAAGTCTGAAGAAGTACAAGGAGTGCATCACACGTTTCTTGCCTTCTGTGTCCAACGTGGAGGATTGCGTGAGGGAGAGTTCCCGCACCAGAGGGGTGTCCTCTGGCGCATCAACCGCTGTATCTGTGGCGTCTGACTACGAGGAAGAACCGTCCAATCGGAGGGCCGATACCGACCGTGGCCTCGAAGCGATTGGAGAGCTTCGCCGTGCTATCCCACCTGCGCCAGCGGCACCAGACCCTTGGGATGGCCACAAGGATCCTTGGTCTCTTTCCGAGGGCTGAAGGCCATCAATCTTAAGGCTATCGACTGAGTGCCAGATGGCGATTCTGACGCTTTCCTCTTAGACTCGAGATTGACCAAAACAATCCAGTGCTGACACTGTCCAGTCGTTGCTGCGGTGTCTTGTCATCTTGGGAATTTCTGGGATTCGTATTGAAAACACAAACAAACAGCCCGCTGCAATGGGATCTGGGTTGAGGCGTCATCTCATCGTTTGCACCTGTCTCCTGTGCATGCCAGAGCCTTCAGCACTCTCCTTCAGACATAGAGGAACAGTGTTGCTTGATCAGAGTGGTGGATGCCATTCCTGTTTTGGTGTTGACCGGTCTGGTATGTGTTGAGGGCTACCAAAGGAGTCCGATATCATTCGATCACATCGATCGCCGTGTTTTTTGAAGCTCGGTGGTTCGTTCATGTCTCCTGAACGCTACACGACATTCCAGTCACTTCTAGTCTTCTCCAATGTGACCCGCCTGAGGTCAGAGAGCGCAAAGGCGAAACTGCTCCAAACAGTTTCTTTTTGGATTGGGGGCCCCCCATACCTATGCACCTTCCGATGCATGGTTATGTCATGTCTTGAGCCACAGAAATGACAAACGTGGCAGTGATACCAATGTGTTTGCAAACCGGGAGGTCGGAGGGGGTTTCATGTTGTTGAGATGCATGCTGCAAGGAGATGCAAGGAGAGGGTGTCATGAATGAAATCACACAGAAACGATCAGAAAGGAATGTTTTTTTGTATGCATCCTTTCGTCACTTTTGGGAAAGGTTCCAGGTTTGATCAGGTTTGCAGTTTCTCCATGTTTCTTTGTTCTCAGGAAAATTAGGCACCCTTTCGGTCTCCAATCAAAGCGGCTTCAACTTATGAAACCTGGTTTGTTGGTTACCTCCTGGGTGCAGAAAACGAATTTTGTCCGTAGGGGTCAATGGCGTGCCAAGGATGCCATCGAAAAGCGCAACCTGAGCCGCATGGGTTGTGGCTGAGAGCCAGAAAGGTTGGAAAATTCCTCCAAGTCTCTGCACCTCTTTGTGTGCACAAAAAAAGGGTGGGACCAAGTTGCTTGTAATGGATTTTTTCATAGAATAATTTTATTATGTATAAGTCAGTATTTATAAGTTAATATAAGTTATATATATATATATATATATACGTATAGATATCTTTGTTGAACTTGTGTGTACAAAAAAACGAAGAAATAGCCTGGTAGAGAGAGAGAGAGAGAGAGAAGCACATTCCTTTTGCATGAAGCATTCATGTTTCAGAAGTACAGCAAGGTGTCACTGTGATACGCACAGTTTTCTCTTGGCAACACCACATTGGACATCATTTTCACCAAAAAACATCTGGGAGGAAACTTCTTCAGCAATTTTTGGATGTTCAGAACTTGAAACGGAAGAAGAGTTGGAAGCATGTTTTCGGTGGGAGAAAACGGACAACCTTCAAGGTCCAACGCTTCGGGTCGATTTTTATGGCTGCAGAACTGCACGACTGAACGATGAGGGAATGATGAAAGTGTTTCATTTTCTGGGAAGAATTTTAGGATCGAAACTTGAAGAAACCAACAGTTCCACAGCTATGAAAGCAGACTTTTGCACATATTTTTTGACTATAGTTCTTTTCCACAACATGTGTTTTTTTGTGTTAGAAATACAAACACCTGCCGGCTTTGCTTGGGTCCGCCGCCATCCACCCTGCTTCACCCTAGCAGCTTTGGCCCCTCATGAGCTCGTGTTTCTCTGGATGCTGCTTGCCCTTCACGAGACGGGCTTCCGGCCGCCGCGTGCGGCCGGATTCTTCCCCCTGGAATTGCCCGCGTGAAATCGATGAAGTACCATCCATGGAACGTCCCAGGGTAGGTAGCTGGGCATCACCCGTACCTTCTATGCCAGCACCATGGGGAACTTGGGAGATGGTGGAAGGACCTGGCCATACTCCTGATGGTCATGGTGGTTACAGTCCTCAGATGATTCTTACCTTAGATGCCAAACCAAAGAGGATCAGTCGTGATGCTATTGCTTCAGCACAACCTGGACGTCTTCAGGAGAATGGGATGGTCAAAGCAAAATTTTCCATTCCTGCTTTCTTGAAACACACTAATTGCTGCCTTTAGGAAGCTTAGAGTGTCTTTTAACATTCTCAAATGGAAAGGGTGTTGATTCATTCAAGAAGATTTATTGCATCTCTGACCTTCTCAAATTGCCGTGTGTTGCCATAAAAATGGCTTTTTCGAAACCAACGTGTCAACGTGGACCCACCTTGGTTTGGTGAAACACCCAGGAGATTGGAATTTCGAGGACGAATTCACCCAACAACTTCATGTGGGAACAATTACTTTCATCACCAGGAAGCCTTCCACAAGGTCTTTCACAGCAGGAGTGTGAAAAACAGATGGAAAAGTTGGCAGACCAGGTGAGGATATGGAGATATGGCAGGTTTTGGGGGGCCGGGGGATACCCTGTTGATGGCAACCAGAAATCCGTCAAAAAACTCACCAGTTGAGGGAAAGGTAGTTGAAATCCCAATTTCTTTTACAGGTTTTTTTAAAAATACATTCCGGGTGGTGCAGGATTTCTGAACCATCAACAGTATTGTTGTGGATATTGTCTTTTGAAATGAAAAAGACACAATGTACAATTTCATTTCGGTGATTTTGGCGATTTTTGGATGTTACAAATCCCATGCCCGGTAGCAACTCGCCTCTTTTCCTGCCAGTTGGGAGTTTTCATCGTTCAAACGACCAGGCCCTGTTGAATCTTCCCAAGTCCGTGGGCGAGCGAATCGCCAAAGCGCCTCGACGTTTGTTGGTTCAACGCAGTGTACAGGGTCAACGCCTACGACGTGGCCTGTTACGTGGCACGACCATTGCGTTCATCACCACGGGCTACGAAGGTTTGGGCTAAAATGGATCTCCTGGGGGAAGTTTCAACTGTCAGGCAATTTTTCAGATGTTCCAAATTGACCCCGGTGTCCCTGTGATTCCCTGCGAGGCAAGCGATTCATTTATGAGCAACTGGGTCCTGATCTGAGGGGAAGATGACGGAAGCAGATACATTCTGCAACTAAACCCCACAACAAAAACAATTTTGTTTGTTGCATTCCGAATGTAACAAAAGGTTCATTGACTTTTACTATGGAGTTAGAGTTCTTTTTTTGTCGCGATGCGGAACACTTCAGTGGAAGTTGTAACTTATAAGTTATAAGGGCTTTCTTCGATACGTGGAACATTTTTCTATGGCTTTCCTACGAGGCATCCATTATTTTTTGCTTGAAACAAGTACAGAATATTCTCCGATGACATCGTTATGGCTGAAAGTTTTAGTAAAACGATTTGTCAATACAAACACCAGCCTACCAACTACCAACCTCACCAACCTTACAAATACCAATGTCACCTACTACCAACCTCACCAACCTACCAAATACCAATCTCACCTACTACCAACCTCACCAACCTACCAAATACCAAGCTCACCAATTACCTATCACCAACCCCTATTGGCTAGATCATTTCCCTTACCAATTACCAACTTCACGTTTCGAGTTTAGGATTCTGGATCCTGAAACTTCCGAGCTCTTCGACCTTCCCCTTAATGTTTTAGTTGAATCAACCCTCCAAACACCGCATGACGATGTGGTAAGTGTATAGCATGACCTTTTATAGAATGTATTTCATCCGTGTGTCGCGTGTCAAACGGTTGTCAGGAAGGCTTTTGAACTGGGTGTACGCATCGTTTTGATTGACAGTCCCGATTCTTGGAGCAAAAAATTGGTGGACGAGAAGAAGGCGGTGAAGTTTATCGGAGCAGCTTGGTTGGAATCTGGGGTGGTGAGGTCGTTGAAAAATCATTTGCAGCACCGAAATATTGTTTTTTTTCATACTGCTGCTTCACATTTTGGGGGCTTCTGCGTCGGGCCGCGCTTTGATGGGAATACGTTTTGGTCTGCAACTATCAAGAATACCCAAGGCAGTTCAGAATAAGCGTAGCATCCTGGTCGGTGTTCACTGATGGTTGAGTACAAGAAGATATCTACATATGGGAGCACCTGGAGGACAGCAAATGATTGAGGAAATCATCAGATCTAGAAGGTCGATAAGTTGCCTTACTACTTACCGATGATGATGATGATGATGATGATGATGATGATGAAGATGATGATGATGATGATGATGATGATGATGATGAAGATGATGATGATGATGATGATGATGATGATGATGATGATGATGATGATGATGATAATGAAGATGAAGAAGCAGAGGAAGAAGCAGAAGAAGACAGAGGAAGAAACAGAAAAAATTGAAGAAGAGAAAAAGAAGAGGAAGAAAAGAAGAACCTTCCGAAATTGCGCTTCAGTTTCCCAGCCTTAGGTTGATATGATGCAATCCTCTTCCCAGGCCGGTTGGTTGTTTGGGGATCCGTGGGAGCGGCCGTTGATTTCCAAGTTCATCGGAATTCTCTTGATGCAACGATAAATACGATGATACAACCCAATTGTATACATTCATGATACACATCTGACAGCAAAAAAAGACACTACTACTTCTACTCCCCCAAAGTTTAATAACATAGCTAGTTGGAAGACTATATACTTTCCTTTTGGGTTTTGACCCATCTTCACGAGCTACAAGTGACCATCCCCCGACTGCCAGGTGGTGAAGTCTTGCTTAGCCGAATTGGAGGCTTGCGAGCACGATCCCTTGGTTGGCAAGGCCTTGGAGACCGACCACAACATCCAAAGTCTTTGGCGTTGAAACATGTTGTAGAAATACATCTTTTTTTTTGGTAGAAACGTGTTGTTGTTGTTGTTGTTGTTGTTGTTGTTGTTGTTGTTGTTGTTGTTGTTGTTGTTGGATGTTAGATGTTGGATGTTGGATGTTGGATGTTCACATCCGTCAGGTGGAGGCTGTGGCCACCTTTGCAGAACTTTCAGTGCCGTTGACTGCGCGCCTGGCAGAACTTTTAGGACTTCCAGGACCATTGACATCAGCCACAGATCAGGTGTGGAATCCTTGGAGTGGAGATTAGAAAATGTGCTGAAAAATGGTGGATCTTGAGTTTCTTGTAGGTGGAAAATGGATTTTTAATCCACCGTTACAAGCAGGTTGCTTAGATGAAAGTTTGGATGGGATGAGTAGAACCTATATTGTAATAGTGGGATGTATGTGAAATCACAGTGGGCCTGGCGCAGAGTGGCCCGTGATTTTATGCGACCTTCCACCAACATTGCCGTTTCACCGTTTCACCATGAGTTGCTTGGAGCTCGCGCAGGCACGTGACAAGGCAGCGACGCGCCTGGCCTTAAAGCACAACGCCTTGCCGACACCACCGGTCTATGAGATCCGCTGCGATGCAGATGTGGAGCCTGCCGCCGAGGCAGTTGGCTTTCCAGCGGTCTTGAAACCAGTGTACGGGAAACCCAGTGGTTGAGAAAGGGTTGGAAGGCGGGGTATTGATGTTTTGGGGTCCATGAACTGGGAAAAGAAAAAGGGCAATCAGGGACATATGTATAATGTAGAATTTATGTGCTATAATTGACATAATATGCAAATGTATGTTGAAGTTGTGCATTTGCTATTCATAGTTATCTAATATTTATGTTCATATTTGCATTTATGTATATATATATAGTCATATCTACATTTATAATATGTATATCTATTTTCATATTTATACATGTATATGTATACACGTCACAAATATACACACATGACCATACAGAATCATACATATATATATATAGATGTATATGTATATGTATATGTATATATATATATACATAGATATACTAAGGGAAACACACACATATATACATATACAAAAATGCTTGTTATACTTTTTCCTCCAACGAAAATCTAGGAAAAAAATCGGGATTTACCCAGGTCAGGAGCTGCATCGGTTGGAGTGAAGAAGGTGAACTCTTTGGAAGAGCTGCAAGCTACCTATGAGGCACTCGATGATTTCAGGGTGAAAAAATCCTCAAAGTCCACCTTAACAAATCACCAACGTGTTACCACGAGGAAAAATTGGGGGCCCCTAAAAGATGGACAGGTAGCGAGTATTGTCCCGGAGGTGATTTTCCCGCGGGTTAGACCCCAACTTTTTTAGGCTTGTTTCAAGTGATGAAACGGCAAAAATCCCGAGCCTTTTGGGGGGATTTCTGGTTTTGGGTTTTGGAATCTTTCCTTCCAAACTTTTTTTCGGGGTGGTGATTTTTTTGGTTCCAAGATCTTTTGAGTTTTTGGGTGGTGGTGGATTTTGGGAGGCTTGAGATTCGGGTTCAAAGAATTGAAGTGAACATCCAGGTATTGACCATTCAAATATTGGAACAAAACAATCAACAGATTTTTTTACAAAAAGAATATTCAGGAAATTCTGGCAGCCAAGCTGATGTTTTGGTGGGTTTTTTCCCCCACCCACTACCTGGTGTTTTCTAAAACGGATGGGTTTTCCCAAGGATTTTTTGTTGTGGTCGTCCAAAACCTGTCGTGCCAGGCACGTCATCAAGAGCTTGGCTCCTTAGTGGTATCCAGTGGCGTCATCATCAAGGAGATGGGGGGAAGCGGGGAAGCTGACCTTGGAGTCCTTGGATTGACTGATCTGGGGGTTGAACCAAAAATAAAGGGTGTTTCCCCCAAAAATAGATGGGTTTATAAGGGAAAACTTTATTAAAATGGATGATTTGGGGGTACCCCTAATTTTTGGAAGCACCCATCTTTTAGATTGGATTCACCATGACCTTAGTGAAACACCCATGACCTTAGTGACACGTTGAAGGCGATTTTTTGGACTCCACTTTGGGTTTTGGTGATTTTTTCTTGGGGGGAAATTTATGTTTTTCCTGGGAAAAAAACAAGCTTGAGAAAATGAGATTGGCCGACCAAATTGGCTCAAGCTTCAAGGAATTTGTGGTGGATGTCTTTTGGCGCCCCCCCCTTTGTTTTCATTTAACAATGGGAAAAGGACGATGTTGAAGGTTGTCATTTCTTCGCATATATACATATATACATATATATATATACACAATCATATATACATATATCATACATATATCACCTGACCATCAATATATCACCTGACCATCAATATATCACCTGACCATCAACTTTACCCACATCAACACTTACATGATGATTGGACCCTTTTTCTTGTTGGCAGCCAGTGGCCCAGAGTTTCGCCATGATGTGAGACAGATGGAACTCTTGCGAACACCAGCTGAGCAAGTGACCGTGGAAGGGTTGTACCTTGGTTCATCTGATTAAAAGGTTTGAATCCTGGTAGATATATTTGGATGGGATACATTAATACATCCCAACCTTTCGGCACACCACTTGGGATGATGATGATGATGATGATGATGATGATGATGATGATGATGGTGATGGTGATGGTGATGGTGATGGTGATGATGATGATGATGATGATGATGATGATGATGATGATG